>JAANSN010000009.1:0-177583 GCA_036850665.1 Dicranocentrus wangi | reverse complement strand
TTAGAGGAGAGGATTGATGCAAGAGAATGGGAGAATAGAGAACGAGTGCATCTCTTCTGCCTGACTCTCTGAAGTAATCGCGATCTCTTCTGAGAGGATGGATGCTGGCTGTGTACCTAAAATTAGATACATATGAGGGGGACCCACGGCTGTCTTAAAAATGTACGGAATGATTAACAGCGACAAAATTGATTTTGTTTTTGCTTGGGGGTCCTTCTATATAAATTGGTGGCGAGCAGATGCTTTAGCTCTTCTTTTTACTTCTTGGGTTTGCTCGCTGCATTTAATTTCAATAATTTTCTTTTCATTTGGAATCATTTGATGAGTTGAGTATGAGCACCACCATGACTATCACATACCGACCGACAACATTTACATACATATAGACCACGCGAGTCGTCAGAACCGTACAGAACAGAACGGAGAGAGAGTGCTCAGCTAATTTTAAAAAGGGTCACGACCTGTCCAGTTATTATTATATCAGAGTGATTGTAACAATCATCTCGTGGCGTCGTCATCATAAAAAAATGTTAATTTTTGGGGATTTCTAGACCTACGACAGCCCCAGGTTCAAAATCTAGTATCATCATCAACTAACACACACACACACACACACACACACCACATGTAGGTATGTATGCATTATGAATGCAAAGTCTTCAGCCTAATTCGAATCAGCGTGAATTCCTCCTCTCTCTCTCATCAGAAAAGTATGATTTGTGTATTTCCTCCAGTTGTATGAGGTACAGTGTACGTACGTACGTGGCCTGTCATTTCAACTCCAATTTTCGTGACAGCCAACACCACAAGGAATATCTGTTTCGCAAACGTTGCGAAGGAGCCCTAAATATATATTTGACTTTTGGTTTTACAAAAATGACCTGATCCTCCTGTTTGGCTCACCTGGTGCACGAATTTACATCCTCTAATAAAAGGTGTAAATTCAAATCCCTTTTTTCAGGTGAAAATTACTACTACTACTTACAACTACTACACATTTCATAATTACGTGCCCCAATCCAATTCCCTCCGTCCCAAAATTATTTATTTGACACACTGACAATATCACACTGACTCTATTTGTATATTTATTATTACACAATCCCATCTCATCCCTTCCAAAAAAAAAGAAGATTATGTTATTATTATTATACAATCTCGTCTTTTATATCATATTATGGTATATTCAAAGGAGGATATACATCGTTTCGTTTACAAGACTCCTGATCTTTGCCTCATTTGTCTCCCCTCGTGAACTAGTATCGCGTTGTTGTCTTCTTGCATGCATAATAATAATAATCGAATGGAGAGAGAAAAAAAGGCGCAGCAAGTCGCATTATTACACTACATACTCGCATCCATTTTACACAGACAAAAATGCAATGATGATGATTAGAGCGTTATATGTTGTATGTGCGCTCCTGCTAACTGCACTTTACATGTCCGCAAGGAAGTAGTAAAAACAATTTGAGTGGAAAACCAGTTTATCCCCAGCGTGCAAGCATTATATTGTAATATACTTAGGTATTTTCAAGAAAGAGTCATCTATACATTATGTAGGCATGTGGAAAACGTGATTGTTTGAATAATATCTAATGTATATAATGTAATGTAATAGGCATAAAAAACAAAAAAAAAACTTCCTCGCCAACAAAAAAAAACAAAACATGAAGCTCTAGACCACATTATTAGATCTATCCATCCCTACAAGCAAGTTTTTGAAAAAGCTTTAAAAGAGTCTCTCTGACTTGCTTTTTTGCTTGACTTGACTTCGGGCGAGCATCCAATCCAACAAGTGACAAATAAACATTTTTTAAAACACTTTTATGAGCCTCACACACCGACCGATGTACACCGTGGTCGTCGTCGTCGTCATCGGTTGGGTTCTTCTATAAATGCTTAAATTGAAATTGAGCAGTAGTAGCAGTGGTGGTGGTGGTATGTGCAATATCGTTGAATGGAAGTATGGAAGTAGTATAAGGAGTCAATGAAATCATATTATATATATATATAAAATGATCACAATGAGCAGGTAACAGTCATAATAATAAAGTGTGGTAGACAGGGACCTGACTGAGCTCTGGCGTAGATTGGCTATAAAATGGTGATTTGCAGCTTTATTCTCTACCCTCCTGCACTCTACTACTCCTTAAAAAAAGAGCCAATTCACATGTGAAACTTTTTTATTCGAGTGCCTACTTAATGTCAAAACTTGTAATTATTGTGCATACCTGGTCGGGCACAAGAAGGGGTAAAACCTTTAATGCTCTATCCGCCACCTCATTATGTAAGTAACTCCGTCTTGTTTGGAGTATATAGACATTAGTTAGTAGAGGACACATTTTTGTTGCATTTTTTCCTCGCTCCTCCGCCATGCCATGCATGCCACCGTGCCGTGCTGGCTTGACTGTGGTCTTTACAGCAGCAGAACAAGCTGAGAACATGACTCCCGATAAAAAGAAAAAGCAAAGAAAAAAATGGAGAGTGTATTGGCGAGTGTGTGTTGTGCTCCCAGCTATCTCAGTCCGTAACTGACGCTGTTAGTGTCAACAATGATGCGAAAAAGTGGTGGACAAGTGCATTGCCCTAAAAAATTGTGGGACTTAAACATTCTTTTTTCTTCTCTCTTCTTCTTCTTCTTCTTCTAGCAAATGAAATGTTACCTATTTCCCATCATCCAATAAAAATAGGGACTGTTATAACACCTACCTACTTAAAAAAAATGAATGAGTGTGTAAAAATAAATTACTGCAACAATTTTTTTTCTCCTGCTCGACAAAAGAACTGTGCGAGTTGGTTATAATTGGTCGAGTTATACAATAAGGAACGGAACGGACTATAAGTATTACTGCTAAAAGAGAGGAAATTTAAAAGAAAATCAGAGAAAAATTCATTTTTGTCGCTATGGCTTATTCAAAAACTTTAAACTGCTCTTTGTACCCTGCTGCCTAGTGCCTACCTACCTCCTCTCCTCATGGCTTATATATTATGCTTCCCCTCCTCTGAAAGTAATGAGGGATGATTTCGAAAATCATGATGTTGTGTATTATTATTATTTTAGTATCCCAGTCAAGTCTCAGGTGTATGTAATCATTCGCCTTATCATGTTTTTAGATTAGCTCTTAAAAAGTGATACGATGTAGGGAGGGGAGCAGAGAGGGAAAATGGGGGAAAAGGGTAGGAAGCGGCGTCGTCGGCTACTACATACTCTCTGCTCCTGATGATGATGATGATGAAGACTCGTTTGATCTACTACTCCTCTAAAGTGCTACTATAAACTATAAAATAAAATAATAATAATAATAATAATAGCAGCAGCTCCTTGAGTCCACCACTATCCTCCTCTTCTCTGGTCAAATATGGGCAAAGGGGTAAGTACACGAAGGATCGTTTTGATCGCTCGTTCCTTCGTTCCTACAAGTTAGGTAACTAACAAGCTAAAAGACACTGTTTATTTGTTCCTTCTCTTGTAATACAATGCGAGCAAATTAATAAAGCACGCTCAGAGCTTTTTATTTTTATTTAGGGGCCTACTTCAGCTTCACATCATAGCCCTTTTCTTACAACTTTTCCTTACCAAATCATTTCGAATGAGCGAAAAAGGAATAACACATCATATAACACACCACCGTCTAGAGAGAATTGATTTCTTCTGATCTGTGTTTATAAAGATTAGAGAACAACCTGTAAGCTGAAGCTGGTGCTGTTGGCCACTGACTCGTGTTAACATATGCGCATGTTAAGTGCATATTATCAGAGAGTTTTGTTCAAAAGCTTTTTTCTTCGTTCGCTCATCGTTCCTTATTCTCGCCTCTCTGTTGTCGACCAACTTATTTCAGTGATGTAAAAGTCGGTAAATGTGATTACTAGTTGGGTGTTGCGTATCGTGTTTATTTTGTGGAAAAATTATGTATGTATGTATGTATGTATGATGATGATGATGATGTGATGGGGTGACGCGACGATGTGGCAGTAGACGATATAAAGTAAAATGCATATAATATGCTTCTTTCTTACTTACTACTTCCCCTCTCCCCTCTTTGTTGACTTGCTCAATAATCTTCTCTAGTTTTGAGTTGATTGCTTGACAGCGTTGTTTCCTATCTGACTTGACTAACCACCACCACCACCACCGCACCATTTCAATAAGTACTAAATATGAATATTTTTATTATGATTATTGGATTGTGCTCACATGCGTTGTTGCGTACCCACTGTTTTTTTATATTATATAACACCTCTACTTCTTCTCGGGGGGATGGATGATGGCACTTGGCACAATGACACACAATAATAAATAAATATGCGTGCAGTTATAATCACATTTTCTGGGATTGTTTGTTTGTCTGGGATCTGGGATGATGATGATGATGCGTAGGACTGAGAAAAATGTTATATGATTATTCGTTTTTCTTTGCATGAAACTCTTTAAGCAAATATAAATCAAATATGTTTAAACACTTTTCTTCTCAATTCGCAGATTGAATTATTTTTTTTGAATGTAAAAAATGGACCTGAAATTCTGATTTCATTTTTGTTATGCTAATATACAAATAATAATTATTACGATGCACTTTGAATTACTTTAATTAATAGGATTTAGAGTAAAAGTTGTATAGATTCGCTTACCTTAACACACAACTTTTCAGAGATTCATATCTTCTTCGACTCGATCGAGGAGGAGTATATAATATATGTATTATATAGTGAATCCGTTTAAGGTTGATTGTTCCCTTTTCTTTCAATGAATTTATAAGTTTATCAAGATAGCCAAGTTCTTTTTTTACTACTACTTTTTCTATTCTTCTCGACGCGCACTCACAGGAAGTCTCTCAATTTTCAGTTTCAATACCACAATAAAAAAGTACTTAATAATAATAATATTCTACGGCATTCCACGCCACTTGAATGAAGCACTACTACTGCTACTGCTGCGTAGTTTGTTCAATCTTTTGCCAATTTCGTCTTCTCAAGTCCAAGTTGTTATTTTTCCAATGTAAAACGGTTTCTCGGTCCTTGTGGAGGCCAACCTATATTGATTAGTCAAAATGATAAGAAGGTGAAAAAGAAGAATAAGAAAAAAATGGTTTCTTATTGCTGCTCAATTGACAATGCAATGCAATGGGGTGCTATACCGACTACCGACCGACCGTCGTCGTCGTCGTCAAGAGTAAATTTACTGTAACATCTCACATGTAGTATTATTATCCCTCCAAAGTCACCTCACTGTCATTCCATTTGACATTCTCAAACTATTATTAGCTCCACACAGCAATATAATGTTTTGTGTACTACTACACCTCCTATTATTACCAGATCGCGGTAGAAAGGTCAGAAATTGCTGATTCCAATTGGTGTGAAATTGTCTCACATTACTAAACTACATTAGGTTTTTGATAGGAGGAGGATGAAAGGCTGAATAAAGGGTTTGGAGTTTTAGATTGGGTGAACTTGGTGAAGTTAGTGGACAAAAAGTCTCTCACCAGCGCAGCAGCACGGTAACAACATCAACATGCAACAGCACCTTATAGGCATCGTATATTATTGTCATTTGACAAGATACGAGATATACTACTCGACTAATATAATTATAAAGTGTAATAACAAACAATGCAGCCAGTCTTTGCATTTTCCCTGACAATAATCACGATAAGTGAATGAGTCCATCCATCCTTTAAATAGATAGTTGCTATTTTTTTTAAAAATAAGTAATACATATGCGACTTTATAAGTGACCAGCGAATGATGATTGCTTATTTGTTAGAGAGCTCTGACAAAAAGGTTACAAGTTCACTTGCAACAGGCATAGTGCATTAGTTACATAATGAGACTGTCTCTTAAATCTTCCAAATGGTTAACCTACACGCCATTACAAACTAACTACTACGCCAGTATTAACATTAACTAAAAATTATCCCATGATCTAGCCTCAGTTAAATAAAAACCTGTTTGGATAAGGTTTGAAACTGAAAATCCACGTGAAGGTAATAAGGTATTAGCTGACAATGAAGACTGAACACTGTGTGAGCACCCACAATTAATGCGCCTGTTACATAAAACGTAATGGAGTTGGGGATTTTATCGCGCTCACCTTTCATGTGGGCTTCTCGCAACTAAATCAAAAATTGTTATTTTTTATGGAATGCAAAGAAGACGCGCGTGCTTTGGGAGCCTCGAATGCAATGTCAACCTGAAAATATGGGAAGTTCACGAGCTTTTCTCTCACGATGCGATGCCGTTTATTTGTGCGCACCCTGGCCTGCTCGTATGAAAAAAATGTGAGATTAGCAGCGGTTACGGTAACGTTAGCGTTTTCTTGTTACACAGTAGTATATAGTCGTAGCCGTCAAACAATGAATAAAAAATATATGCATAATAATAATAAAAAATGTCTACTCCCTCACCTTGTTTACCTTGACAAGGTAATACTCTTCTCTTCGAATCAAAAGGGTTACGTGTTACGTTACTCACAATATAAACCGCCCGAACAACGACTCACAAGAAAAAACGGAAGTTTAATAAATACTCTTCAGTCCGGAAATGTTTTCGATTTCAACTCAAACTTTTGGCTACTACACAAAGTAGGCAGCCTACAAAATGTGGATTTTAAATTTCGGTTAGTGGTTCACCGAAAGCCACAGTTTTTCTTTGCAATCACTACTACTACTACACAAGTATTAAATGTAGAGCAACAGTCACGAGCACAGAGCAAAAGGTTCCTGGGATGATGCACATGCACTGCAGCATGGTTTTTTTTATTGCCTCAATCACAACTTTCAATAATAATACACACTGCCAGGCAGTCAGTAGTATAGTTTACCAAACAGTGCAAAGTAACGAGTCCAACTGCTGCTGCGGCGATTGCTTTTTGCTGTCTGCTGCTGAAGCCCCTTTTCGATAACAACGACGCGTTGTTGAAAGGATCTGGTGGTGGTGTGCGCTCAGGGAAAGATGAGAGCCAACTGAGGTGCAGCCAAGAAAATCAAAGTTAATAGAAGAAAGCAAGAAGGAGCAGGCTGCCAGTGCCTCTTCCCTTTTTTTCTCTCTCTCTCTCTGTGAGAACCTTACTTACTTACTACTACTTCGCTAACATAACATATTATAAGCTCTCAAGATAACCACTACTACCACCAACACCACCACCTCAAAAAAATGTGCCTTCACCTTAGTCAAATCCCCACATTTGATATGCATTATATATGTGAAGCAAGAAGGAGGGGAGTGCAGTTGCTTCTTTGAAAGCAAAAGCGACTTGCAGTAGTAGTAGTAGTCCGTCGTCGTATGTAAATTGGAATTTACCTGTGTGTATCCTGCATTAACTCGTGGCGTTATTCGTTGTTGTTGTTGTTAGGTTGTAGTAAAAAGAGATTAATAGAGAATGAGAGTAGGCATAATATATTACAAACGCTGATGCTGCTGCTCCATTGTTGTGATTAGACTAGCTAGAGTCTCTTTTACTTCACAAAATTCTTCACATATTGATAATATTATCCTTTCCTGCCATATGCCATGCTTGATCTGTGTGGGTATGATGCCCAACAGTTGGGCATTGTTGTTCCTCCATTGCACTTGATTGTTACCTCTCTCTATAATCATAATCCTCTGGGATGGTGTGCACTTGAAGGAAGAAGGGAAAACGTTTTTTTTATAAATGTATGGTGATGATTATGATGATGATGATGATGGTCGTCTTTTATTGAGGAGGAAACTTACAGCAGCAGCTTCAAACCTGCAACTAAATCTCGACATGTCCCCATATATCATATCATAAGCCTCATAATAATTTTTTTTTTCTGTTTATAACTCACTGTCAGCAAAAACATCATTATTTTTTGAAGCCAACAGTCAGTTTTCAAAGCTGTTTGTATAGACCACTACTGCTCATTGTAACTCCAAGGCGTCTCCTGGGCATTACTCCAATAATATTTTGAGTTTTAAAAAATGTGTCTTTTTCAAGGGGTGCCTAAGGAGTGTGCCGGACTCAGCCATGCGTTCATAGGTATGTGTTTTTATTCGACAATATTTTCGATATTCACCCATTCCTTGAAGAAAAGGGCCTCCTCTCTTTTGCACATTTTACGCATCCGGCACTGGCCAAGAAGGTGTCCACTTCTTTGAAGAATTAGCAAAAATGAGAAATTACGCGCTAACCTTGTTGTAAAGCCGAGTTTATAATGCGGCGTACAAGAATAATGTCTTAACCTTCAGGGAAGGGAAGAAAAAACAGAAAAATAAGTATATTAGAGATTCCCTCCTGTTTGCTTTGCGCGATAACTTTTTTTTATCATTTAAATGTCCTCTACCCGACCGACATATGCATGTCCTGGTGTTGCCGTTCTGGTTGGGTGTGTAAATTATTCACGTTGAGTTGTATCCCTTTGTCCTCACTTAATTATCAATAATTGCGGCTTTTTGTTGTCACACAATATAATTAACAAGAGGAGGGATCACCAACTGGCCAAGCTTTAAATACACAAGGCATCCTCGTCGTCGTCGTCGTAGTCACACTCGTCACCTGTCATTAGCTGCGCGTTTTCCCTGAAGAAAAAAAATCTTTTCAATTAAAACACGTCCGTGTACCTATTATACACTGGTGGTGATGATGGTGGTCTATGAATTAATTGGTGTATGTCCAATGAAATAATAATAACTTTTGTTGATGAAGATGTCGTGATAAACGATGCGGATTATTTATATAGCTGAGAACATCTCTTTGAGAATTCAACGCAGGGTCAAGTCGTGACTTTGTATTTAAGCATATATATATTATGTATTTGTCTCTGCTCTTGACATATTACACATCGACTCGTCATATTATAGCGCGTCGTCAACGCTTCTTTCATCTCGGATTTACTCACTCATCAAACATGAAGCTATTTTAAGAGAAAAAAAATATTTAAAACAGACAGACAGACAAACCTTTTCACGACAATTATTCAAGGGCAGAAGATTCCCCGATAAGTAAACTATTCCAAAAAATCAGGTAACAACAATACGGATTTGCTGTTATCAGTTTTCCATTCAGTGTTTAATCTATCCTAATCCTGTGTAGCCCTCCTTTGTTCATTGGATATATAATCCGTGGAGGAGGAGGCGGAGGGGACCTTATATAACAACGATTACGTGAAGTCGAAGTCGGTGGTGACAGAGGAGTTGGTTACTCGTATGCAAAGTAAAATAGTTACTACAAGTTATGTAATAATAAAATATCTTTTGTTGTTGCAGGAGTCATATTACCCCTTCCCAGAATACAATTGACAATGGGGCACAACAAAGGAGATTAATATGCAACGCCACACAATGGCCCCTTTTTTACGAGACTTTACTCCAGGAAAATCATTTGTCTCGTCGAAAAGAAAGAGTTTATATAATGTTTCCACAGTTTGTCATAAAACGTGTGTCGTCGTCATCGTCGTGCCCTGCCTGAGAATGAGGACCAGTGAGATCCGTGTCTTCAATCAGGCTTCAGCTTATAAAATGCCTAACAAAATCTAATAAAACTAATTACAAAAATCTCCCATTGTATTATTATTCCTGAGCGTGTGCAACTCCAACTCTGATTCCCAGGTGGGAAATGGTAAAAATGACAAGGAACAGAAAAAGTCGACACTTTTTAATACGCAAAACCAAACCACCACCACACAGCCTCACCCACCCTCCTCTCCTCCTCCTCCTCCTTCTTCTCCTCACCATGTTTTTGCTTTATCGATATAATATATTAGCTCATTTTGAGTACAATGCTGGCGTCGTGGCGTGTGTGTAAAATTATATAAACTGATTGTTTGTATTATTTTTGTGCTTGGATAGCCATTTAGCTACGGCTTGATTATTGTCTAGTTGGTTTAAATGAAATATTTTTACTGTCACGCGAAATACACGTAGATGCGAAAGTGTAGCACTTACAATTAGCATTATTTTTTTATTTAGCTGGGCTCTTGTGCTGGTTGGCGTGGCTGGCTCGTTCGTCGTGAAGCACACTGCATTATTGCTGCAGTGAAGATGAACAATAAGCCACAACCAACACGGTTGTTGTAGTTTAGTAGTAGTAGTTTTAAAATGGATGAGTACCCATGTGGAACCTTTTAAAAAATTAAATTTAAAACTTACCTTCTGAAATTCGTATAGACTCCTCGTAATTTACTAATTTTTAAAGAGGTTCTCTTACCTAAACAATATGTAATTGTTAGCTTGAATGGACTAAAGTGCTCATCATCATTTCGTGGAACCAGTAGTAGCAGTAGTCGTAATCAAATGAATATACACGCGCTGCGTTGATATAAGAGGTATGTGTACGTGTACATTGTAAATTGGCTCAAAAATTTCTATACAAATTTTTTTTACTCAATTTTAATCATTCACTGAAACAATGGGATTATAGGTAGGTGGGAGCCGTTCAAAACTCGAATTAGTCACAATCTGTGTGGATCTAGATTATTATAACACTAACCTAGCACTTCTTGTCTAAATGTCACATTTTAGTATATACAATAGAAGATATGCAATGCATATAAAGTTTTTTCTTCTTCAAAAATCCTTGAATCATGAGCTATTTTTATGTAGATCTCTCTCAAAAACCACCACCTTTGCTGTCGCTGCCCTAGCAGATTCAAACATGAGGAAATTAGTATCAGTAAGTTGAAACACCTTCGAAAACTGGCCCCGTGCCACAAAATCCCTGCTCAGACCTGGCCTCGCTACCTAAACATGAAATGAGAGTTATTGACAACCAGTTAGTGGTGCGGTTTGCATTGCACTGCATTGCTTGCACACCACGGAAGAAGCGTGTATATTAATTTTGACCAAAAAAAATAAAAGAGTCCACAGGTGGAAACATAATAATTAATCAGGATATTATTGCAAAGGTATAGTATGTAGTAGTACTTGGTTGTAGAAAATGCGTGAGCGTGGCTTAAAGACAAAGTTTTTTTTTGCAAAGTTCTAAATACATGTCGTTAATAAGTGGAAGAATGCGCACACAATTTTCTCTTCTCTTCTTGATCCACCCATCATCTTCCTGGTTCAACCCCAAGTTTTCACTTTCAATTTGCTAATGGGATACATGCCACTCTCTGCCTGCTCAATAATTGTATATCAACGCGGAGTCATGTTGTTTAAGGCCTTCAATTAACAATTTATTAGAGTACAGATCCTCTGAATGTCACTCGCTGCTGCACATTACTCAACTCATCGACAGCACAGCAACGAATGAATATGAAAGTATGGAGCCACTCATTAACTTTTTTGAGTTTTTTTTATATAAGATGTCCCAGGAAATCATGTAGTGATTAGTTATGAGCTCGTGTTGTATATTATGTAGTTCGAGTTCCCCTTTGTGGGTTGCGGAAATCTTCACGGATTTCAACTTAAGAAGAATTTTTGCGCTACCAGACAATTCAATTTTGCATCTGACAAAAGCGCATTCATAATAATGCTGCCTTCCCTTCAGATCGTGTCGTGTTCCATTGGTTTCTGTAATATTCTAATTGAGTGCATTTTTGAGGTGGATGGATGGAAGGGAGAAACAGGAGGAGAATGAGAATGTTTTGTAATTGTAAAATATAATGTGCTCCACACACCACATCACAGCCAAATTGATCTGTTAGCATATATTAGCTGAGCGCTAGCACCGTATGTGGTTCTCTCCTCTGATTGTAAAATGTAATTCGTATACAACTTGATCTTCATGATGATGATGATGATGATGAAGGAACCACATTGTTCTTAAAAATATAATAATGTGTACAATCACGCATTACAAACTAAAACAGATCTGTTTCATTTTTCATCCTGAAGCTTCGCATATTTATTCCTTGTCTCATCTGGACTAGTTATTATTATTATTTTCATGTAGATTATCAAGGTTCCCTTTTACATGAAGCCTGGGTGAAGGTACAACACATATCAACCTTTGAAGACCTTCGTCACATTTAATACTAGGACAGAGGGTCTCTCTCTCTCTTTCTCTCTTATTATAGCACAATGGAAAATATATCTCACTTATTAGCTCCCATTGCATTGTACGCAACCATGCACCACCAACTGCTATAAAGGCAAACAAATTTTTCAAAAAATTTATTTTTGCGTAACTCGGGCTTGGCTTGGGAGGCAATAGGCATAATAAGTCGCGAATAGTTTCTCAAAACTTTGATATCATTTCTCTAATCTTTGGTAGCACACGAACTACTAAGCAACGTGGATATAGACACCATGCCCGACTGCAGCAATCGATCATTGTGGCTTCAAAATTGCTATTGCTATAACTCGGCTCTAGAATAATATGTGGTGGTGTTTCGTTTTGTGACGATTAAGATAAACCTGTGACAAATAATCATGCGGTTTGCAGGGGCACCACCATTTTGCCCAGATGGGGTGTACACACAAGACAAGTAGCAATTTATCTGTCCGCTTCATTGCGTTTTTCGAAGCTGAGTGTGTGACCATATCATATAAAAAGGGGTTCTATTGTTGTGCAATTTCGCTTGGGCCCATATGGAGCTAATGGAAATTTCTGCCAGGGCATGACGACTGTAACATAACATACAGTGTTAGCAGTGCAAATCTCCGTGTTTTTTATCCCCTATTTTGAGGGTGCTATTTGCTGAGAGAGTTAAGCAAATCATTTGGTTTTGCAACCTGATTTCGTTTGCTTGCTTGCTTGTTGCCAACAATGAATCCACTGTTTTCCGGATCTCCGTGGTGACACAAGGTGCATCAGCAGCACGAGGGTTTAGCACTGTTTGAGATGCAATTAGCTGAGCAATCAATGAACTTCATTCAGCAATTCTTTTTTATTTTATTTTATTATATGACTCAACTCTTTCCAAGTATGCACTTTGGCTGTGCTGTGAGAATGACTGCCTATTTTCAGAACTAGCTCCATTTTTATTCCCAGCAGCACGCTTGTAATTTCAATTTCATTTCTTCAGTCCAAACGTGGCCAACAATTTCGACTTGGACGCTATTGCTTTGTTGGCGGAGGAATGACAGGTCAGCATTTGGCAGTGGTGATTTGGTGATCATACAAAGTCTACGTCAATTTTCAAGTTTGACGGATCTCCTTAAGCAAAAGGTGCATCATCTCCTCATGACTTGGAGCTAAAATGATCGCAATATTTATATGCAGTCCACCAAACTGGGACGCCGCGACGTTGTGGATATGGATTGTGGACTACATGCCCGAATATATCAAATTTTCAGTGATTATAAGTGCAGCTTTTTTTTGATGGAGGTTGATGACTATGACGATATAATAATAGTTTAACGGCGGTGGGGTTACACAACGCAACGATTTATTTTGGAGTTGTAAAGGTAGTCAGTCAGTCTTTTGAGTTGCTACCACTTGCTTGACTAATCACATCTATGCCGTGTCGAACATTAAAAAGACGAAGGGGATTTTCAGAGGCGAGATGAGTAGTAAGTAAAGTTATTGAAAAACATTTGAAAGATGACCACACGACGACGAAAAGACAATGGTCGGATAGTGATGGGAGCTGGTACATCTCCTCTTGATACGACGACGCTATTGTTAATGATGGGTATGGTGGCGGTGGTGGTGGTGATGATGATGATGATGATGAAATAATGGATCCCTTGCCAAGCACGAATGAAAACAATGGAATTACATATAAAAATCGAATGAGCGACACACAGACATTCTTTTTAATCTCTTGTTTAGTAGACAAAACAAAACGCATCTCTTAAATTTCTATTGATTTAATGCTCTGGCTGAATTGATGGAACAAGTTGCATCTTGCACAAGCTGTGCAAATACGTATTAGATAAATAGTAAATAGTTTAGTCCCTCTCTGTCTGACTGTCTCTTGGGCTTGGGAAGTCTATGGGAATTGGTTTCGTTTGGGTGGATGTACAAATAGTTTAGAGGTAACTAAACTTATATTATATTCTCAGTTTTACTTCAAGCTGTTATTGGTAAATAGGAGGAGGGAGGGAGGGCAACTGAGGCTGGGAATGAATGGAATAATAATAATAATATTGTACTGCTTATACCAGAACATTTTTTCATATTACTTCATGATGACATCCCTCCCTTGGAACAATTGCTCGCTGGTCGGTCGTGTATTATTCTAATTTTTGAGTGTCGAACGCCGACGACGAGCAGTACGAGCACCCCACAATCCGAAAGGGTCACGGTCAGCCGTGGTGGATTTTGAAAAATAAGCCATTCATTCGTCACCCCATAATGCAAACTGACAGAATGACTGTAATGGTTTTCAGAGAAGGAATAAAGTTCTCAATTAACAATGCATATATATTATATTGAAAGTGACGAGGTTATTACATGTCAGTTGACTGACGCTAACCGTCGCGTCGTCGTCATAGTCAACTCAATAGTCAAAATATTTCTTTTTCCCCCCATTGGTTCGTCTCCCAACCTCTGCGCCAGAGAGAGAAGTGTTTAATGCTCACAACAAAAAATTATTATTAAACTCCTTTGTGAGTTCCATCAAGGTTACACACGCGACACTTGAATTCATTGCGTAAAAGCACGACGAATTTGTTAGCTTTTTTAAAAAAAGATTATTACCCATCTCATCTTCAGTCAAAGTGTAAAAAAATTGTATTGATTGTCCGTTTGTCCGCGTTTGGAGGCAATAAAACTGGCAAATAAATTTCTAATCATTTCTAATGATCCCTAATGAGCTTCACCTTTGCTTTTGTAATTAGCTGTAATTCAAACATTTTCGCACTTTGTGTCCCATCCTCTCCTACTCAAAGTCGACTCCATGTCATGCACTCTACAACCGCTTGCGGTGGTATGGTGGTTGTAGTGGTGCTCATTTGAGGAGGTGCACCTTCATTTTTGCAGTCCTCGTACGTAGGCGACACACACCGACGACGACGACGGCGTCGTGGCACTCGACTCGTGGCAGCAAATACGGATGGATGAAGGGGACACACGTAAGGTGATATTAGGTTATATAATGTGTGTGGTTGAGGAGAAGAGAAGTAAGCAATAAAATTCAAATTGACAGGAGAATGCTTCTTGGTTTCGTTGTTGGTTGGGGAACGCGGGCGGTAGGTAAAGGTAGGCTTGGAGATGAGAGATGATCAGAGACGACGACGGTTGACGAGATTGACGATACTAGGATAATATGATAGGAGGAGGATATTTACCACTTGGGAGGAAAAGACGAGCAAAGTGATTGGCGTTACTCAAATAACCTCCTTGTGCCACCGAAAGCGTTGATGGAATTCGTTGTGGATGCATGAATGATAGAATGGTCTGAAATGATTTATGGTTTGGTTTGGAGCTTTTTACCTTGTGAGCAGCACAGCACATATTGTGCGAGGGGAGCCTTACCGTCGTACGTATATTATATACATACATATGGCTGGCCATCATGTCATCCACCTTGTATCACTATCAGTCATGGGATGCAACCAAATGACATCTAGGAGTAATCACTGTTGGATGATTATTTATCATAATTTATATATACACACATCCGCGAAGTAGCCATTACTTTGATGCTTCCTCTGTATGACGTACAGATTTATTCTGACTTGGTGGTGGTGTCAACTTTAATGAGTTAGTTAGTACCTGTGTGAATTGGGGATATTCAAAGCGAAAGTATAGTAATTAATGCTTCCTTCAGCCCAAGATGCACCATTTCTTTCCCTTTCTATCCTTTTTAGACCCACGACGAACGACCAGAAAAACGGAGGAACGCGTTTTTTTTCTCTATCTCTCTCTCTCTCTCTCTCTCTCTTAATCTTGTTCAAATGAATCAGGGTTAGCGCGGCAGCACACATACGTGGCGAAAATGGCACTCTATAAATTAATTCAGTTCGTATGTCAATAGAAGAGTGCAATGTCATGCTGTTTTGTTGATGCATCTGGGATATATTATACATATATATATATATATACGCTCACTTGTCGGCTTAATAGTTTTTTTTCTTCATTACTTTTCAAATAATTTTCGCCTCTGATGAAGAAAAGAATGAGGAGCTAATAATCCTCCGTGCACACTTTTCTTTGTCTCTCTGAATAGATTATAAAAACCGTGTTCCCTATACAGTCAACAGTGACCACGGCGACGACGACGACGTACTCTCTCAACGACATGCTCAAAACTGCTTACCCTCAGGTAGATAGGATGTGCAAAGCTGACCATGACTTTATTGATTACTTCATATATACTTCATCGGCAAGCCATAGGATAATAAAATAGGAAAATGGAATTTTAAAATAATAATAAGTAATTTTGTGAGAGAGAAGTGAAAAGGAGCATTTTCATCATCTCAACAAAATGTGAATTCTTATTTCATTGACACTTTTGTTGTTGTGGACTATATGCATATGCATATTATCTATATAGCATCCATGCACCGTCCGTCATATATTGTGTGATTTTTTTTATTTGCAGGGATTTGAATATACTCACACCTGCACTTGCACTACCTGACTAATGACATATCCATTTTGATTATATTTTGCTCGCTCGCTGTCAGGTTGGGGAAATGAGGCAAAGGCGAAATAAAAAAATGTGATGGAAGCTCATGCACGACTTGATGATTTGCATGGCTATGCTACTTGATCTTGGCAGTGTCATGAGGCATCCTCGTCGTCGTTGTTTTCAGTCAGACCTGAATTCAAACAGAGGGAAAATTTATGAATGCAGGTTGAACATGCAGAAATCATCGCTAAGAAATTATGTCGCTTCCCAAATGTAGCGGCTCGGCAGAGGCTACTACTTCATTTCACGACGTGTCACGGATGAAGTCGCACAACAAGGGTGGCAAGGCAAAGATGATATAGATGAAGTACCTACTTTTAAAATAACATGGCAATAATGTTATCGTTGTACTCTTTATTTTAGCAATGTATATAAAGAGGTATAAATTCTCTATATTATTCCACTCAGATTTAGAAACAAAGGATTGTGCCATGTCGATACGTGATGTATTGTTCAGACAGTCGAAATACTTATTGTAGTCAAAAATGTCATTCAAAAAACAGAGTGAACGCAACAACTCTGTTATTACCTGACTTTTATAAAAACGTGCTGGCTGTGGCTGCAAAAGCATATTCCCTTCGAAAAGGCAATCATCATCCTACGCTTGATTAAGCGCAATAAAGATATTAATTATTTCACATTTTGTGGTTTAGGCGGTTGGTCACCTCGTTGGTCAACTTGTGGTTCATTTAAGCAGCTTTAAACAAATTCATACTACGAAACTACGATAGTCCAATACCATGCACAAAATCTGCATAATTACAAGAATGTAGCTACGGTTTTTTATACTATTTTACTCGAACAAGTCGAACATCTTCATCAAAACCAAGTCTGCGCATTTTTTATATATATGGTCGCGTAGGTAGATTTTTATTATGTATGCAGTCAGTCAGTCAGTAAAAGAGAATTTGATGATAATGACAGGGTAATAATAATATCTGCTTAGGGAACAGCACAAAACTCAGGTATTCCCTATCTGAGAATCTGACTGCTGAAGCTGAATGAAGCTTCGCGTCGCGTCCGCGTCCACGTCCACCAACTGTAATACTGCATTAGATCACATATAAACACTTCAATTCAATCAGTGATTGGTCAAGGTAAAAATTCTTGAAAAGGTCACTCTCAATACATTTAATATGCCTGTTAGTTGCCGTCGTGTTGCGTACTTTTGTTGTGGCCCATAATGAAATTTGTTGTGTTTGCAAATGAAACCCCTCTGCAAATGGAAATTTGTCAACAATCTATCAAAAATCACACAGCAACCCAGTCAAACACACCACAATCCAATGTCAATTACATACCAAGCAGCAGTTGCCGAAGCGAAATTGCAGTGGTCGAAAATGAGCACATAAGTATTATACGCTCCTCTCCGCTACATTACTTACAGACAGAGGCAATATGCAATGTCAACATTTTTGGGAGTTTGGTTGGAACTAGCCAGAAGTGAGAAGTGTGGCGTATAAAAAATGTATATAATTTAATCCCAATGAGTATCCAATCTCGTGAAAAAAAAATACATCCTGAATTTTTTTTTCTTCTTCTTCTTCTTCGCCGAATCTATATATAAGTAGACAGGGAAAAGAAGGGCCTTTGATTACATCTATTTAAGCATATCCTCCGGAAGTTAATTTGAAATAAAACGTAATATATTATACATTATGCATATTAATAATAATCAAGTGGATTGAATGGATGTTGTTGGATGAGGGCAAAATAGAGGAATATTATGGTCATCTCATATCTACATAACCCTTGCTTGACTTATGAGAGATTTTGTGATGATATTGATGATAAACTTGTCAAACATTTTGTTTTAGCAAGTGGATGCATGCATACTTACTACACAAACTACCCTTACGATATATACCTTGTCTCAGCACACCTCTCTCTAATATCGGCAAACTCCTTGTAACTGCTTTATTTACAGAAAAAAAATTAATCATCGTGGTTGTTGTGTTATGTTGTTACTGTGGCTTCTGTGACCATTTTATGCGCCTAGCCCGGAAGGCAATCACATTTTCAATACCTAAAAAAATGTATCATCACCCAACACCATTAATACCAAGTCACAACATCAGGAAAAAACGCGTTGCATTTACGTAGTAGACACACAACGGTGGTTTGTTACCACCTTAATTCCATCTCTGCAAGGGGTTGTCATCAGGGTCATCTCGCTTCTTATTTCTAAGAGGTTTCTTCTTACCTCTCTCGAAGGCATAATAACTCATCGCGATATTAATTGGTTGTTGTCGTTTTAATATGTATCCAAATTGACTGAAAGTAGCCGGAAGGGAAGGCTTAGCATCAGCGAAAGAACAACAAAAAAAAGATATATAAAAAGCTCCTTCTTCTCATCTTCCGAATTCCAATATTACATATCTGTAATCAAGATCATAGACGCTGATAGTGTTGTTGGACGTGTCAACCGTGAAACGTGTGTTCTACACCAACTTGTACATACACTACACGTGCTACAACAACACTTTTTTTATCAGTTGGCAGCTCAATGTAGTTTTCCACCTCCGTCCGTGTCTTTCAATTTTATGACAGCTTGCGTAAATGGTTGTTGTGGGTTTAGCATATATGAAACTCTCTGCTACTGCGTGCCTGTCTCTTCTGAAGACCGTAGCGCGTTGTCGTTGTCGCGCGCTCTCTTCTAAGAAAGACCCTGCAAGACAAAAATAGGTTTTGCGAGGAAAAAATACATATAATATATTATAGTTCTCATGCTTATTTGTTTGGGGTTCAGGGAGTATGCGGCACTAGAGTCGTGTCGTGAGTTCCTGACCGAGTCATTTAGGATAATCAAAGTGCCTAAAACTAACCTTCCGTTACCAACATTAATTTTAGCTAGTAGTCGGGTAAAAAAAACACTCTCAAGTTGCTAACGTAGCGTATGTGCGTAGTACGTGTATAACGTATGTAGGTAATAATGCAAGCTTTTTTGCAAGTTTTAACCTTAACCGCATAATAATAACAGCATCATTATGCATGCAAATTATGATTGCTATTATTGTTGTGCTAGCTCCTGCGCTCCACTTCTGTCATGTCGTGATGTCAACGGTCTCCACGACGAAAGGGCTACTTGTGCGAAAATCTCTCTCTCTCTCGCAGAGGGGCAGTATTACACAGGGAACTAACTGGTGCTCGATGAAAGGTTTTAGCTTTCATCAAACCGGTCGTATCATATATTCATTCATGAGAGGAGGTTGATGCCGCACGTCGTGGTAATGGTCGTCGTCGTCGAGTTGTCGTCGTGTGCCCACTATATATCCCCAACTCTATTTTTACTACTACATCTACTTCCTTTCCCTTTCATCACAAATTGTTAAAGTTGCGTTGGCTGACCTTCATACTAAATATAATTCTAGTGTTTTTGTACCAGCATAACAGCAACAACGGTCACTCATACATACATATGAAAGAAATCACCACATTGTCAATTTTGTTGGTTATATAATTCAAATGCAAACAGGGCCACACGAAGAACATACACACGGTGTGACCACTGACCACGGCTTCAGCAAAATGTACCAAAATTGTTGTATCCGTATTCAGTCAAAATTAGCCAGTACGTGTAGGATTTTGCTGCTAACGTGAGTGTTTACACGAGAGTAGACAAGTTGAAACTAAACTTTCTATTACAACAAGTATATATATATATATATCCTGTGATCAACAAAGTTTGTCTTGGTTTTGCTGACCATTACACATTTTCTATTATATCGACGAAATTGCAATGTGAAATCACACTGGTGGTGATCATGAATGAAGGTGCCCTAGCTTCATCTACTACAAAACTTAAGTACGACGCGTCGTTCATTTTGTCATTTATTTTTTCAAATCGTGCGCATGCATGACAAAATGGTTGCCGATAGATTTGTCTCGTCCGTCGTCGAGTGGAGACCCAAATAGAAATTTTGGTGACTGACTGATGTGAGTGAGCGAGCAGGCACAAACATGCGTGCGGGTAAACCTTGACCAGCCAGCCACTTTGCATAATTACTCGGATGATTGAGAGAGAAGGATCCTTGAAAGTATTTAAATATTTTCGCGAAGATGCGGAAAAAAAGAAAGGGAGTGGAGTGGAGAGTGAGATATTTAGAGGTAAATGGTCCCTGTAATGAGTACAGAGGAGAGAAAAAAAACAAAAACAACGGGTCCTCCATCCGTCGGTCACTTTTTTTCCTCTGATGATGGCTACATTATTATTATTGATAAAAATCGCTGTGAGAAGGAGCTTGGTTTTGTCCGACAAGAGCTTTAAAAAGTGTAACCTCAAGTCAAATAACTTTGAAGTTGAATTTTGAAGGAAAAGCACTCTTCTCGTCGTCGATCTCGTTGTCAATATGAGGCTGCTGCGATGCGATGCAAATGCGAGGCTGGGTGTTGGGATTATGTGGACAGGTATGAAAAATATATTTTAGTCTTAATATTTTTACTTTTTTTCCCACCTTCCTTTCCATTCCGTCACTGTCATCAGCCCAGAGAGATAGATAGACAACAAACCACTTTGTTAAACTGACCAGTCATAATGTTCATCATGAATGAAAATCGAATGGGTCGGCTCGGCTGGCATGAGGGACAGCTAAAGGATATTTAAGGACATCAGACGATGAGAATTAGAAGATACGAGAGGAGTAGTATTAAGGCTTTAAATGCCTTTTTTTTGTTTTAGTGTGCTCAACTCCACTCCACCGTTTCAGGATCCTTGTAGAAAACAAAAGTGCAGGTAGGTAGGTAGGTAGGTAGATATGGATTAATTGTTGTAAGTTGGAGTTAGCAAAGGGGAGCATATATATGCACACACTCAAATCACGCCTCACTTTGGTTGACATGTGTGTGGTGTGGTGAATATTGTTCCTGCGTGTCATATGACAAAATACTTATATAGCTTAATTTTTTGATCACTTTCATTTTCGTTGTCGAACGTGTGTGAAATGTAAACTGGGTGAATTATGCATAACAAAATAATATTATCTGAGTTGATAAATGAGTTTTTTTATGGGAATTTAACGGTTGACAAGGCACTATACTGTTGGTTGATTTGATGATGTGTTAACTCAGGCGAAAAAAGTGACAGGTAATCAAATCCCAATAATCATCATCAAGCTTTCCTTAAAATCAGGTGTAATGGTTTTTTGGCAGTGCAGATTTGACAGTAAATAGTTGTTTTTGGGCCATAATTTGACGTTTAATATTAAAATGTGTACAGAAAAACATGGGTTTTCACTCTGTGCCATATAGTGACATGCATCTAGGGATTTATGCCAGCTCACTTTCATTGAGTGCCAAAAGTTTATTCCGAATTTCAGAAGCCACCGCATATTATTACTCATATATATTAAACATTAGAAAACATAATAAACTATTGCTACATAATAAAATCATGAAATTCTACATGTATGATTTTAATTTGCAAATAATTATACATTTTACTTTTCAAATGGGAGCATTATATATTGCATTGCATTGCATTGTGTGTGTCTGGGATGTGCGCTTGACCTTCAAAAATTTGCATTTTTTCGTAAGCATTCACATAATGAGTAATCAATAGATAGAGGAGATATACCGTATCATATCCCCAAATTTACATCGTGTTTTGAAATACGTACGTCCATGTATATTTATGAAGGTAAATTTTAGCAATTTTTATTTATATAGCACTCATCATCATCAAGTTTACTTTGCATTAAATTATTTATTCCGATTCAAAGTATTGTGATGATGTGGTGCGGCGGTAAGGACAATGGTCTCCATCATCATCCGTCTCTGGGGCCCATTTAATTTGACTGGCTAGATACGCGTATATTACGTATATTTTTATTTTACAAGGTTGAAATATGTTGAAAATCCAGGGGTGGCTAAAGTTCGTCCCAACTCCAAAAAAATTGTTGGAAAAGGTCACATACCCATTTATTAGGTCGTTGTTCTTAAAAAACTATATATAATATATTTGTTGCCTTATTAGAAAAATGGCAATACTTCATTTATTCCTCCTGCCCATTCTTTGTTTTCTGAGAATCACTCCTTTTTCTAAGGATGGGAATGGGAAGGGATCAAAAAAAAAGATGAAGTGCGTGTCGCACCACATCAACAACAACATCCTTTGTTTTGCTTTTTGTGGGCGGATTATAAGAAAAAAATGTCAAACGGCACCACTCCTATTGCCTATTTGTGACAGCATGCAAATCAATTAATGACTCGGATGACTTCACTCTCTCACTTGTTGCATGCGAACCATAATTTTCGAAACACACTACATAATGCCTTCCAGACGACATTCCTCATCATGTTTATTATTACTTTGCTAATTCAAAAATACGTTTGGTTGGAGTCGGTATAAAAGTGGTTAAAGATTGTGCGGCAGAGCTGTCTCCTAATCCTAATATCCGTTTTGCAAGACATGCCCTTTCCCGTGGAAAAATAATGTGTACTAATCACTGATAAATTGCTTAATTGCTACCCATGGCCGTGGCCATTGGGAAGAAACACGTCATGTCACGAATATGATGGATGGATGATATGACGGTCGTAGTGTTGTATGTCCCGTGAGGGAAAGTTGTCGTGAGACTGCCATTTCGAAAACTGGCTGAAAACTATATCCTTGGTGACATGTTGCAAAACAGAGGGATTTCTATGAAGCCCCATTTACCTACGGTACGGTACAGCATTTTTGGGCCAGAGCGTGGTGGTGGCTTACTCGCACCTGGGCTGTGTCACTTGTTGTTGCAGCAAGAGGCATAATATATATTTCACAGTCATCTTTAGGCAGTGCCGTCGCCGCGCGGTCCCATTTATGTACATCACACGTTTCATGAAAAATACTTATAATAATATCAAATCAATTAAGAGTCGGAATTTTGGTCAACCCCATTCATTTTTATTTTCTCAATGGCTATAAGTAAGCACACCACCACTCCAACTAACACTATTCATCATCATAATATAATATCTCAATGACTGGATATTTCTTAGTCTGTCAGCATGATTTCATATTTTCCTATTGATCACTGAGCACCCCCTTCCATGCCTCGAATTCAATTTGCATTTCCTTGTTGAACAGGCAAGTCAGCGACGACGAGGGTTTATAGTATAGCGCATCAGCGTGCTAATCTTTGCGCCTCATCAATACGACGACCACCAATTTCTTCGACTTGATTATTCAATAGAATCACAGAGAATCAAACAAGAGTTAAACTCGATCTCGTCGTGGTCTGACTGAAAGGAACTCCACCACTGTAAGGCAGGCATCCCTCGGCACCTGCAAAATTACTATGCAATCAAGCGTGCATTCATCAGCATTTATACAAAGGAAGTGAGTCAGAGATCTCTCTCGCCTTTTAAACGCATGCCTCATTCATTGTGGATTGTTCAATCAGGAGGCGCATGAGTTGTCTCCAACCCAGAAGTTTAATTATTACAATCGTCCAATATCAATATCCAGCCGGTAGCGAGGTGGAACGTGAGAGCCCCCTTATCTTTGACATTGTTCCTTGAAAAGAGGTATTGAATGCCAGGGACCACTTCTCGTCAAAGGTAGGTCAGTCGTAAACAAAACTACGAGTAGGTATATATGCATTCCTATACTCTCTCATTTCCCTATCATTATTTATTCCAATTGAATTTTCGATTAAATCCCATAAATGCCTTGTGCCAAGATTAAGTGCTCACCTATTTACAAACCCACAGCCTGCCTGCCTGCCTGCCTTCCCCGATGTGATGATATGGACTCATAAACAAAACGAAGGTCTGTGTAGTGCGCTCTTTTTTTACACCGTCGTGTGTAGGATCAGGATCCACCCATTTTATGAAGCGTTTCAAATGGGAGCAGATTCAGTTCCTCACTCCAAATTAAATTGATTCAGCCAACTATATTGCTCCCATTCAAGAACCCAAACTTACTATAGCACCATGGTCCCTCCGTCTCCAATTGTATGAAGAAATTGGAAAATAGGTTTAACATTGTGTTGAATGTAAAAGGCAAATCCTACACCTCGTGATTCCCTGTCTATTCTATATATATATACTTAATTAATACTTTCTCACTTTTGAAATTGAAACGGAAGAAAACTGTGAGGTGCACACAATGAGGTGGCTCATAAAAGACACAATCGCAGCAGTCCCAGACACAATGGCACGCGGCACTACTAACAATACAAATCTACTCCAAAATTACATATATAGTTAAACTACAACAAAAAAGTGTTTTAATAAACCAACGTTTTTTTTGCCTTGAGATGATATTTTAGTTGGACTTATGGCATCCCGAGAGACTCCTCGATCGATCCTCTATATAGACCACTTACACTTGCACTTGTCAATTTTGTCCAAGGACCTCATCACTCACAAATCGGCGTTACATCTGATCTGAAGTGTACAAGATAATGATAATTGAACAACGCTATTACGTATATAATACATACGCGATATATATGCGGTTGGTTGGGAGTTGGTGGGCTGGCTGTAGTAGTAACCAGAACACCTTTTTAAACACTTTATAAGTGAGCCAGCAAGCCAGTCATCTTTCGTGATTTAATCAAAACTGGACTCCCCGCCTGCTTCCCTGCCCATTATAATGTAATAACAGGCGAAAAACATAAAATATGACCTTTTGTATTTGTAACTGAGAGATGTGCCGATACCTATCACGAACGAAGATATTTATTGTAACTAAACTACTCCAAAAGTCACACACTTTTTTTTAGCCTCACTCAACTTCCCCACACACGCATTTCCACACACACATGGACAAAAAAATGTGTGCGGACGTGAAAGACAGATCATGGCAAATTTACGACATTTTAATTCAATTGTTCATACAAATGTAGCAGGATAACTAGGTAGTGCCTGTCAAAAGGGAAAAAATGCATGATTTAGTGTACTTAGTAGTAGCAGATAATGATGGACACTAATAATAATGGAATTGTTGGATTATGACTCATGAGGTAAAATTCCAACTCAAAAATTATAGGCACATAAATATTTTTAAGTGTAATGGTTACCAGCACCTCCTCCATTTTTTTTGCATTTTTGGTGCCACAACTCCGGATGGAATACCAGAAATCATTATTGACACTTATGATATGATGGCATTGTGGAGGAACACCAACAGGAAATTCTCATCCAGAAAAAAAAATCCCATTTTTTAGCCAGACAGTTATTATTGACTTGCATATTTCTAAAGGAATTTTGATGGGGAGGCTTTACACTCAAATCATTTACACTTGAAGTTCAGTGCGACGCGAGGTCAGGAGTCAGGCAAATGTCAAAATTGTGTGTATTTTTTCTCTCCGTCTCCTCTGACTCTCTCTCTCTCTATGCTTGTTATAGACAAAGGAGAATAAAAGTGGTGGACGACGAGATGGTATTTTGGTTAGTGACCGTAGTAGTGCAGTGTACCCAAAAGCGATACAAATTCCTCCTTTTTTATTCACAGTTGTTAAAAAGTTGGTGGTGCTCGTTGGGTCGTGCCTCAGATCAAAGCTTCTGATTAACCTTTAGTCTGTCTGAGAAAAATGTGCTTAAATGGTGTCTCGAATAAAATATTGGCCCGACATTTCACTAGTCACCCATTATGACAATTGATTTTTTTAAAAGCACGTATGTATGGTGCTGGCGCTGGTCATATCGTATCGTGAGATGTTCCGATCTATAAATATCGACGACCATGCTAATGTCATTAATAATATAAGTTCCTTTTCGACGTGCAAGATACGTCCAAGATTGCCATATGTGCAGAGTAGATTTCTACGGAAAAAAATTATATGAATTTCCTCTGCATGATTTTTTTCAGCATGAGGAGATCTGCACTAACAATCAATAGCTCGGTCGGCGTATCCAATCCTAAAGATTTACAACTTTATTGAAAAGGCGTTATTTCTTGATATACCTAACAACTATTAAAAATCCTCCTGTCAAAAAAATTGTTGCTTCCTCTTATCCCATTATTCTTTTGTGTTCTCTATTGTATTGTTTAATCAAAATAATTTTTTTGAGGTTTATTCTTGTTAATTCGATTGAGATCCCATTTTTCACATTAACTTAACACGTTTCAAAAAAGGACCTTCAACCAGATAAACTATATATTATGCACGCGACAAATTGCTCGAGAGAAATAAAAGTTGTTTAAATCGTTAAACGGGTTGAGCCATTAGTCGTGTATGTATGGACTCATGGATTCATGTTTGTATATTTTGTGTATGTATGTAAGGGTAAATAAGTAAAAACTACTTGTCTTTGCGTATCTACTTAATCTGCTTACCCCCGCAAATTTTGCATTTTTTTCTGATTTTGTCGCCATTAAATTCCCTACTACTACTACTACGTCTGCTGCTACTACTACCTTGATTAATTATGTGGAAAGAAGGGATTGACCTAGATGCAACCGTAAAGAATGAAATAACTTTTGTGTGAACCATTAAAACCCAGTGAAGCATTGCAGAAGGTCTTTTGTCATTTTAAAGTCTCGTTTTTCTCTCTCTACCATGCATACCACCACGCCGAAATATGCATAAAGCATTGAGAGAAATAAACATACACACACTGGCCTTTACTATTTTTTTATATCACCTTTCTTCAACATCTTTTTAAATCTCGACTAAAACTCCTGTCAGGATTTTATGTTCAACACTTAACCACGAATAGAGCCTATGGCCACTTAATCGGGACAGCTAAACTAAACTAAATTAAAGCCCCGGCCTAGAATTGAAAAATAGACATTTATTGCATATATTATGTACGATAATGCTTGTACGCGCTACAAAAGAATGCTGGTATGCCTCCCGGTACAAACTTCAAAGGCAATTGGTTGAATGAATACCCATTTTTATTGCTATTTCATCACTCAAACTAATTTATTAATTGTTAAAAAGTAGAATAAAAAGACGAGTGGATAATAATACCCACAGTGAGTGCCACAATAAGACACGGTATTTGCTTTCAGTTGACTCTTTCAATCAACAACAGAACAGAGTCCCAATGAAAAGGGCAAAAAATATAATTCATTCATTTTTGTTTGCAACAAATAATCGAGTCGTTTTGAGCATTTATGTATTCCCTTTTTGTCATTACTCACTCACCCAATCATGAATGGTTTTGGCCCGAGACTTTGTCAGTGCCGCATATATGAGCAAAAATAATGGAAAATACGCGACACGTTTTTTACCTACAGCAGCACGTTTCTGAAAAAGAAAAAAAAATCACACTAGTCGTAATATAGCCAGGCCAGGTGGGTGGTTGCCATGTGTGCATTGTTGGTTTGTTATTATTATTACAACAACGTGAGATTAGTTTTTTTACAAAAAAAAAATGCGTGTGTGAGAGTGAAGTGAAGTGCATTCGGGAAAGAGAGAGAGAGAGAGATAGAGGAGTAAAGCAGCAACACGCGTTTTTTTTCTAAAAGGTCTGTTCCGAACGTGTTGGCACTTGTGGAGGAATCAACATGACACAGAAATCACTGAAAAGAATACATGAAGACCACCTCCACCATCATAATCACCGAATGATCACATTATTTTTAAAACACTGCAGAGGGGAGAGAGACACCAAGAAGGTATTGCGTCAATCTCTCTTACATTTTTGGGCCTACATGCCTGACAACAATTAAAGATTACACATATAGACGACGACGTGCTAATGCAATGAAAAGTGTGAGCAATTTTAAAGGATAATTTAGTAACTATGGTGGCGGTGGTGGTGGCGGTGGTGATCAAGTACTTGGTCATAATAATGGTGAAGGTTTCCCCAAAAAGATGTGAATGAGTGTGAGGCATACTCATCATATCAGCTTCAACGATAGACGCATTTTTTATTATACATATTCTTCTCCTCGTCCCAACTCTTTTAATCTAGCCATCTTCAAAATTCATAGCTGATTTGAAGTGTTACCTAATTGTACATTGATGAGATGCCTACTTGAGTGCATTGTATTGCATATTGTTGCCGAGGAAATGAAAGAAAAGGTCGGAGGATGATCGTGAGATGTTTTTGATAGTGAGAATAATCTGTCTAGTTTACGATTACAAGTTGTAATGATGAAAAATGAGCTGACTGAATCGAGCACGTCACGGTGAGCATAAGGATATATGAATATATGCGTAGTAATTTCTCTGATGATGATGATGCTATGGTCATTCCTTAAGACGAGGTGAGAGAGACGGTTGTATGTAGTAATAAACGTGCTTAATTGAGATTTTCCTATCGATACGGTTGATCAGAAAAAGAAGGGGGAGAAAAATGGAGTATAAAGGGAGTAGGTATATGTACACGGAGGGTATGTATAATAGGATGACGACTTTAGACACATGATTTTTTGGAGGTGGTGGTGGTGGTGTTGGTACAGTTAGCTGAATTTGATAATAATAATGATCATCATTACCTCAATTCATCTTTTCTACACATAATTTTTTTCTTCTCGACTCGATTATTGCGAACTGCTGCAGTTGGGGATGATGGCGATGGAGTGTGGATTGTTGTGTTGGCGGTGGTCGTGGTGGTGGTGGTGGTAACAGAGAATGAGCTAATGATAATCATGAAGATGGTGTTATGACACTGATGACGGTGATTTTTGATGAGATATTAAGATACCCATTGACTTTTCAAAGTGCAGACGTGCCGAATGTCAAACTCGTGCCTCAAAATATATATATATATAAACCAATAAGTTAACTCATATATTTTGCTCTGTCTTCTTGTTTTGTGAAGTAACAACTGCAGATGGATACAAAGCCCTCGTGAAATATCAGGAAAAAAATATGACTTGAGACGTGATGAGTAAGAAGTAAAGTGTATAGAAAAGAAAACGTTCTTTAGTGAAATACCAGCCAGCCTATAGATCTCCATTATTACTATTACCACCCTCGTTGGCTAGTTTGGATAATGATGAATTTGATTTTATTGTTGTTGTGTTGTAGTTGTTACTTCATTGAGCATCGTTAAAATTCCCTATTATTAATAATCTCATTCCGCATTCATTAGATTCTGCTTTGTTGTTGTTGTAGAAGGATGCTCCAAATTCTAAAGTCTAGTAAATACACATTAAATTCACTTTGGGAAGATTTGTGGGAAAACAGAGTGCAACTCTTTCGCGTTCCCTCTCGCCGCGCCCCCACTAAATGTTGAAGACGTGAGGTAGACAAATGTGTGGCAATTAGCTTCGCTGAGGAATTCTTCGCATCATCACATTTTTTATGATGTACAATAATACAATCATCATTACACCATCACTACCACCACCACCACCACCGTCACCACCCTGTTTTTCCTCATCCGCCGTAAATGTGCTCTACATTTTTTAATGTTTTTAAACTGTGATGTGATGTGACGACTATGGGCGAGTTTCGCAAGTCACAAAAGCAATTTCCATTTCAGTTCCTGAATTCCTCTAACAGCAAAAAAGGGGATGCTATAACTAAGCTAAGCTAGGCTGCGTTGTAGTAGTATCCATAATTAGAATAAAGAAAAGTTTTAACCACAACAATGGAACAAGAAGAAGAAGGAGCATTTCATGGAGGACGCGACACGACTTTTTGTCGCTGTGGCTCATCTCCGCTTTCAGCATTCTAAGTAAGGCTGAAGTGATCTCCTCGAGGTGACTGCTAATAGCGCAGAGTGAGTGAGTGAGTACATATTATTATGATGCGTGACATCTTCATCTTTGTTGCCATCAGTGGCCCTGTTTCGCTAATCATGATGAAGAAGGTACTCGACTTGATGTAATATTTCACTACAGACATAATTTACGTACATGCTCGCAGTTTTATATATTGTTCTAAAATATTAAAGCGTTACCTAATCCTGTCAAACAAAAGGGCGCACAGGGACAGAATTAACCTAATCAAGGGGATATACTCGCTCAATAACATAGACAACCTTAAAAATTGCTCAAAAATGATTGTCCACAAACTAAAAAAATGAACCCATTGCTCATAATCAACATTTTAATTAGAGCTTTAACTTCCTTAAGGCTTATGTGTACAGGTAGGTATATATAATTCAAACAAAAATAATATGCAATCCTAGTCCGCTCACAAACAACTTCGCCTTCTCGCCTTCCATATGAAATACTGTTGTTTGGATGGTGGATTCTTCGAATGAATGCGAATATACTGTTTACAAGTTACAAGTTTACATATTTAAACATTGAACTCTACCACTCTCCCTCTCTGGCATTTATAGTAGTGGCGCATCAAAACCGAGCCTAATGATATCACGCAGTGCTCTTCTTTCCCTTCTTAAATCCTTAGTTACAACAGAACTCTCTTACTCATCAACTCAACCCCACAGAAAAGAATGAAGAAGGCGTTCAAAAATACATCCTTAAGTCCAAGGTCGCGATCCCACTGCGCGACACTTGTTGTCGTTTATACCAACTGACTCAAATTCAGGCAAGACTAATAATATATAAAAAAAAAAAAGATTTCGTTCGTAGTCAGTCATGAAATTAGCCTAGTCAGCCTGACAATGATACTTACTGGTATGTACCAAATGACGAATTAGGTAGTAAAAATATTAAAATGGCAAATTGCTCTGCGAGTTTATGTGGTGTGTCCCACACAAACTACACTAGATCTACTACATAAGTACTTTGCTTGATTAGGTATTAAACTTTCTGCTGCATTATCCATCATCCTTCATTCAATGAGATTTTTTTTGTGCGTCCAGGAAATCTCAGGAGGAGGCATCCCTTGTATATTTCTTCCCCTCAATTCCTCACCTCATTGCACCGGAAGATTAAACCATGAACTGTAGTAATTTAGCACGTCAGTCATTCAATTATTATGCTGTTCTTCATACTCGCAGCGGAGGAGCTATACACGGCGTATACCGCGTATACGATGTCCACCATGAGGGAGAGAATGAATGGGAAATGACAAGACAATTGGCATTTTTTTTGTTTAATAAAGCTGCTGCCATAAGTTACCTACAAGTCCATCATCTTGCTTGCCTTTTTGATTAAGTTTTCAAACTGGCAGGAGAGGAGAGTGAAGAATGTTGTAAAAAAACGATTCTGGAATCCTTTTGTCTTCCCCAGAAAAAATGCACACTTTGTTCCCACGAGAGCGAGAGTTGCGTGGAGAGATGAACCTCTTCTTTTACCAACAACGAAAATATCCTCGCTGTTCACTAATATGAGTGCATTTATCGAGCAGTGACTAATATGAAAATTCGTTAGTCAATATTAGTCGGGCGGAGGCGGACATTTTGGAGAGAGCCTTCGCTCGCCATCATCATCACATCACAATCATCAGTACCACTATTGTCGTTCACATCTCTCTCTCTACATTTTTCCTTCAGCCAATTCAGTTAAATAAGGCAGGCAGGCAGGAGTCGCATACTTTCGCGTATCACACACAACTTTAAACCAACGTACGTTCGATCTGCTCAAATCTGCTGACTGACTGACATAATGCTCATCACGGCATCATTATGCATCCTTCAGTTCCCCGTCAGTTGTGGGGTATATAATTGTGAAAGAGTAATAAAATCATAATGATACTTGAAATAGCTTGATACGAGTCGCTCTTGAAATTCCACCACCACCACCACCACCGTCAAGATATAGTACATTTTTCTTTTTCTTTCTTCTTAAGACCAGAGCACTCTGGTGATATACACCAATTGAGCACAAAAGCCACTGAACAATAGTTTACATGATTGTGAGTTTGGATTGGGAAGTTTGGAAATGGAATTGAATTGAAAGTACGTGTGTATGTATATATATGTAGACATCCCTGGGTATACTTAATACTTGAACGTAGTGGAGACTCTTGAAATAAAATAGTTCAATTTGTAATTTGTATCCTTTGCAGTAATACTCCTTTAAAAAGATGTTGATCGTCTCCATGAGCAATCAACAGGAGCAGCAGGCAGGCGACAGAAAACAGTTGGTACACATATTTTTTTAGTTGCATTGCATTGCATTGCAGGCATATAACCAGGGTATTATCCTCCTCTCGCTTTTCATCCTACAATTTTATTTTTATTTTTTACAAGATTGCTTCTCCTTGTCACAGATTCAACGCTTTTGTTTGGGAAAAAAATTCCTTGTCAAAGTCAATAGCGGAATGCGTAGTGGTAATGTGATGAGCGTCATTGTCAAAATATAGCGCATACAACTCTGCGTCTTACTATTATACGCGCGTGTATATATATATATAGATGTCAAACTAAACTGTCTGAACTGAATTCCCTGATTGAATGTATGCAAAAATATGCAGCTGCATATGTAAAAAAAGAAGGGTTTGTGTGTAACGGTTTGTCTCCCTTTAACTGCAACCGCCCGAGTTTAACGGAGATATTAAAAGATTGTTGTTGTGGTTGATGAATAAAAGGAGCAGATAATAAAGTAGTTTGGAGTTGCATAGATCACACACACAAAAAAACTGTCATGTCATCCTCATTATAATAATCTAATATTAGCAATATATGCGGGTTAATTGTGGAGTAGTGTGAATGAATGTAGTAGTGGTAGCTATATTATGTGCAACTTCTTGGAGGATATATATATTTCAAGAGTAATTATTATTATTCCTTTGCAGACATACATACGTGTAGCAAGTTCAGGATAGAAGTTGCTGATGAGATTTAGCGGTATTGTGCGAAGGTGAGTTGGGACTGGGACGACGTCAAATACGCAAAAAACATTAACAATGAGTTTAGCACTGACAACGATTAATAAAATCCTTGGTCTTATTTTTTTTACCTTTTTGAGGGCTCACCATTTGCGTATTTAGATTTCTAAATTGTTGATATTTTTAATGATATTCCTGGTTAATGATAATGAGTCTCGGCGTACTACGCTGAATGCGTTCTTCCATTTTACTTGAGTGAAGCAATAATAAGGGTTGAACTTACTGAAGGGATTTGGAAATATCATAAGGGTCATCATAAGGACCAAACTTTTAGACCATCAATTTGCTCTAATATTTATAATTTCAGCCTGGGCTTCCACTCCGATATACTGATCTTGACTTTACCATTTCCTTATAAAACAATGATTTGTTAAGAGTTGATAACCCGTTGTGTCAGTGGGAAATCTGGAAATGGCAAATGGGTTGGGTGGATCAATCAAAGTGATGATTCTTCTGTGAAAAGTTTGGCTTGCGCGCATACATTAAACCGAACAATTAGAAATTTAAATTACAAAAACGGGCTATTGTCGTTTTATACGGATGTTAGTTCGCTTCGTTCGTGAGCTGTTTAACCTTGACGCAACCGAGTCATCCAGTATATAAGCCATAAAGCGTATAACAACAAGTATTTAACAAAAATGACAATTATAATTTCTCTCTCATGACTTTTAGGGAAATATATCGTTCTCTACATGTGCATTCATATGTATCGAAATATTTTCAACTTTGCCAATTCGCATTTTATTCGAGGATTTCATGAAACATATGAAAAGTAATTAGTAATTATACATTTCGCTTGCTCCTTCACCAGGTAATTTTTTTATATCAGTTTCATTCATTATGATCAGGCTCAGACTGTAACGGAGATGAAACTCACAAAATGAGTTTTAGGTATAAATTTTTGTATTTTGATGATGAAAGCGAATTTGTGAGTGAGTGGTAGTAGTGGTACATCGAACTCGCTGTGGTAATGTCCTTTGTCATTCATGACGGCTGTAAAATGATTATTATGATTCATTCATACGCAATGGGCAAGTTCAATTATGATATTACTATTCATTCATGCTACAAAAATAAACTTTTGCCATTTGCGTTTATTACAAGTATAATAATAATGGGCGATCTCCATAAATGGTTTTTTATTCTTGAGTTGTAGTAGTAGTTGATAGTGGTATTCCAGTTTCTTACAAACTGCTATATATCTACGTGTAACACGTTTACTTTGAATTCTCTGCGTGTAATTAGAACATTTTGGTATGTAGCACATTATGGATTTCGCTTTACATCTAAAAAGAATGAATACACAGCATTTTTCATATATATATAATATATGTGTATGTATATAAGTATATTATTTGATTAACGAGAACGCACAACTTTTGCAAAAAACGTACGTAATGCTGCATTGTATCATTATGATATTGTCAAATCTAATTTCTATTTGAGTGAGCCTCAGCGGCTCACTCCCCACACCCCTATCATTAAAACAGTATTATTACGTTTCTTTACTTTACTGGTAACAAGTGCGCCTCTCCCTGTAATACTCCATGTATGTGTACACGAACAACCAATATTATTCTTAATTCAAAAAATGAAATGGTAACTTTTTATATTGCAACGTTGTGATAAGTTACTATGTACCAGATGGCCATAATATTAATATATTCTCATATAATAATTAATAGTAAGTAGTGTTAAGTACAAATATGGAAATAATAACAGACCCAAGTAGTATTGCATGTTGGCTGGCTGAGTTTGCAACAACCAAATCCTGTTTAAAACGTTTGTGCATCAATCCAACAATTATTAAAAGTATTATTGTAATATACAAATCGGTAGTAGTAATCCACTCACAATCAGAAGATTAACTTGTGTGAGTCATGTCATGACACAACATCTGGGAACTAATGAGAAAATTCACTCGTTAGAAATGCATATTGTTTGCTATTTCTGGCCCACAAACCATTCTCATCTTTGCTACCAGAGTTTCTATCTAAGTAATCTACACATACAAATCTCTAACCTTAACAATGTACATTACATATTATAATAATAATAGCACCTATAGCATATATAGTGTTAAATAGTGTATCGTTGTATCTATTTCGAGCAGACAGTTATGTCCAAATGGAGTGCTCTCTCTGTACATTTTCTCTAAGACACCCTAAAATCCATTTTTAAGCAGTAGTAGTCAATGAGCTAAAAGTTCCATAACAAGCTACAAAAAATAATAATAACCTTGCTTGTGTATTCCTAAAGTAGTATACACACAAGTAATCAACTTGTTTCATCAAATATAAGTATTTGGTAGAAATTGCAGATTCTTTTTTTGTGCAAATGCGATGATGCTGCTTGAAAATGAGTAGGCCTTAATTGCATTGCTTCCAAACCGAATGACAGACAGAGGAGCAGATTAGTTTTTTTTTTAAATCCTGTTTAAACAGAAGCACATACTTTGTAATCGTAGCCTCCAGTAATACATAAAATCAGTAGTTTTAGTTTTATTATTTTTACACTTGTAGCGTAGTATTTCATTAAAAACCTATAATATAATGATCCGTTTTGGTAAAACTCACTCGTGTAGAAAAAAACGCCCTGTGAATTAGGATGACATTTTTCTGGATGACCAAAAACCTGATGATCCTGATGTGAAAACGTGAGTGAGCATTAAATATATGACTTACTTGTTATATAAATTTTTTTTACCTATTTTCCCAACAGTTATTAATTCAGGCAATTACATACGCTGTTGACCGTCTACGAGTATTATAAATAATCTCTGTGATATTGATTTCTTTTTCACTATAAGCAGGCAGAACTCTAAAAAAAGAGTTCTATTTTCTTTACACATTTTTTTTCTTCACTTCTGTCAATTTACAGTTTTCTGGAAACACGTTTATTTATTTTATTAGCTTGATATTGATAACCTATATATAGGTAGGTGATAGGGTGGTGGTGGTGGTGGGTGGTGGCTTTTCTAGCAGCAGGCTCTTAAAAGGTATAATAAGTAACTTTGCAGGCAATCAAAAAACTGTATTCTCTTTCCTTGGTTTTTTTTTGTAAGGAAAAACGCTTCAAAAAATGTTTGCATTTGTCACATTCTATGAAAGACGGGTTTTTTATACATAGCTGACTATCTGAATAGGAAAATTGGCTATTTGGCTAACGCTGATTCTTGAGGTTTCTAGTCACAGTCATTATTGTTTTTAAAAAAAGTGTCATTACAAGTTTAATATTTTGATTAATTAATTAATTAATTAATTAGAGTGTGATTCATGGCACTATTTCCGTTTAAAAATCATGGTTCCTTAGTCGGCTTTCCTTTATCTGAATGACATTTGCTGAAAAACTGGGTTCATCTGATAATTTGATACATTTTATAAATTAGATTCACAGCAGTGCAGCAGTGTTGTGGACCTTTTTATCAGGTTTAAAATGGTTTTTTACCCATGTGATTCACAAACAAAAAAAGTTGGAAACACATGAGAAAAATGAGGTTGTTATGGCTACTTAATTGTGTTTTGTGGATTTTTTTCTGGATTTTTTTGCATACAAAGAATTTTTAATAACTCTGTGTAATTATTATGAACCAGGATGAAAGCAGCTCTGGCGGCGGTAACTGACATTATGGAGCTGATGAGTGACATGATGATTTTAGTTAGTAGTAGGATATTATTATTTGTTTAAAATAGAAAGTTGATCAACAACTTTTTACAAATTTTTTTGGTTTGGCGGAGGAGGATTTTCAATATTTCTTTGTTAAATTCATACGAAGCAAACCCATCTGCCTATTATTTAGTAGTAATAGGCAGATGGCGATTCTCACAAGAAGTAAAAGGACCAGTACACGGCGTTGAAGAGGATAAATGACACTGGAAACACAACTCGGGAGTACTTGTCGATCACATTCACATCCCTAATTCGAGGGAGCGACGCTTTGAGTGCGTTTGCACCCCTTCGAATCGTTTGAATCATCTTCTGAGGTTGAGGTTGAAGTTGATCCCGTTGTCGTGAGAAGCGGAAGCGACCTCGTGACCTTAGACTGCCCCCAGCACTAACGCCCATTCCATATGATGACCCAAGTCCATGGTGTGGTCTGTGGATTCTGAAACTAGGAGGAAATCGAGGTGACTGAGCTGCACCGAGTGAGGGGTCACTCTGAGATGCAAAGGTTCGTTTTCGAATGGAAGGGATGGGTGACAACTGCAGCTCCTACAATAAATACAGTAATAAATAAATTGACAATAATAATGATCATGATTGATTGCGTAAGGAGTGTTATGATGTGGTAATGAAAGAAAGGGCTAAGTTGAAAAGATGGATGATTTACTTGAAGCTCGATGATTTCTTCGTTTCCGAAACACTGCTCCTGTCTTTTGGTCGGTGTATCAGCCTTCATCTTTTGCTTCACCTTTTTCTTAGCCCTTGCCCCCCAGTACGTATAATTGACAGCTGCATATTCCAGCAATGCGGCGAACACGAAGACAAAGCACATTACCAAGTAAATATCAATAGCCTTCACATACGAAATCCTTGGTAGTGATGAGCGGACTCCGGTACTAATTGTAGTCATCGTCAGCACCGTCGTAATCCCTGCAAACATATTCATTCCAGGCATATGCATTCATGAAATCAACAACAATGACATGAAGAATGTCGTTTATTTTCCAGCACAACAGTAGTATGCATGGTATGATAGTAGATGAGCTTACCAAGCGCCACGCGAGCACTTGTTGCCTCATGATTAATCCAAAATGATACCCAACTGAGCATAACAATGAGAATTGAAGGAAGATACGTTTGGAATATGAAATAGCCAATATTTCGCTGTAGCTTAAATGATAGTGATAATCGTTGATAGACGCCTGTCGCAAGACTCTCCTTCCTGTCGTTAGTCTCGTAACCCGTTATGGTAAACTGGGGAAGGTCGGCCCTCTCCACGCCCGACACTGGCGTGTCCTTCCAGTACATGACGACATCCGTCACGGTGTACCCATCTACAAGTCAAATTAGCAAAAGAAAAAGCAAGGGTTTTGATTGTGCAGTCACACTTTTTCCCCCAGACATGCATGCAACCCAACATAATTCGATTACGACGGCCGGCCTCGGCCTCATAACATGATTCCTCCGTACAGCTTTCTATCTCCACGGTGCAGTTTTGACTATCCAGAGGGTAGTAATGCAGGTCCATCATGCATGCCAGTGTTGTTGTAAATCGCATCCCGTAAGTTACACTCCCATCGCCGTAAAGTCGCACCATTTTATTCTTCTCTGTTACATCATGAAGAAAGCTGTAAAAAAACCAATACAGATTCCAAAGCCCGAATCAGATCAGATCAGCAGAGAGACAACCTTATTTCCAGGAATTGGAAACTCGACCAAGGATTATGGCACTACTCCCAACCAAGGAAACTATAATAAAGCCAGCCTTGCAGTCTGCTTTTATGGTGGCAATGCAGATGTAAAATGTGAAAAAAAAATTGGAAAGTCATTGCAAACCTGTTTTTGTCGTTAGCAAAGAATGTGTCTGGGACCCAGATTTTCTCAGCGAAATCACCGGAAAGCGTAAGTACCTCATCATCCGAGCTGAATGCCAGTCGCTCGTCCTTCCAGTATTGGTTCAGATACATGGTAATGGTGTAATCCTACAGGCAGGCAGTCAGAAAAAGCCGAGAAATGGGAGAGAGAGAGAGAGAAAGAAAGAGAGGGTCGTTAGCATTTGTTATTTCCATGAGGTGCTTTGTATTCCTCCCAAAGACTATGATTTTCGAGGTAATGGAGGCATTCCCCAATCACGCTCCGCCACCCATCACATTAACTAAAAACGTCGTTCTAGCTTTCACTCTGACTTTGATTTGGACAAGAAATTTTCCAAGTCTCAATGATTCATTTCCTGGGACTTTCTCGCGGTTGCTATGAAAATAAGGGGGAGGGTTGTGGGGAGTTAACAACAGACAATGTGCTAATCGTACACACACGAGGTGTGTTTTATACACGACATTTCGATCGACAAGGTACTACTAGTTGTTAGCCTGGATGACCACCCGCAAGTACCCACACAACACGTCACCGTGTGAACGTATGGTGACTACTGCCACCCAACCTGCCTGCCTGCTTTGACTCCTATCTGGTATCGATCTCTGTCTGTCTCCATTGCAATGTGGCGATGATTGCACTACATCTCTAGAGCTTCGGGAATCGCGAGAGGAATGAATGCATGCACTATACGATGATGATAATATGATGATGGTCCAATTGATACTTTGATACACAGATACAAAAACTGAATATCTCTTCCGCAATGTATTTATAGGAATATCAATGTGATATATTATGAATATGATTCTATGCATCTTATTGCAGCGGAAATATTTTTTCTTTATAGGTGATCAACCTTATCTCATCATAGGGTTTTAAAAATACAAAAATACACTAGAAATCATAAAAATCTCGGATGACTAAAAATATGTAGTTTTTTATGCTAAGGCATGGTATGCTTAATTTGCAGATATTATTATGTCATGTGAATTTCCTGGAAAACTTACCATGTTTACTTCAGAAATGTGGTCAAAACTGGCTATGGTGAGATCCATGCCTACATACAATGGATCACCTGAAATGTTCCAAAGATGAGCACAAATTATATAATCATATAATCAGCGCTTGTTAAGCATTTCCTTTGAGTTTGTGCTGGTTTGTGCAAATAATAGCTTGCCATTTTTGCATTAATTAAAGGACAAGGAAATCATTACCTCCGAAATTTGGTCGAAGTCGAATATCATATCCTTGCAGTAGATGCGCAATAGTTTGCGTGACGTTCTCCAATTTATCCGTGGATGATGGTATTCCCCCGACGACCCTGCAGGAAGAATGTGTTAATATCATGTTTAAATCATGCCTACACTTGGAAGATAAGAATGGGACAACTTCCAAAAAACTCATAAAAGGTTACTAACAAAATGTAAGACGAGTATGCTACACCCGAAAATTATGAGTTGTCAATGTTTGTTGTTATCATGGATGATTTGTACTCCAAAATTCGATACACCTAATAATAATGCTGTCTAATAATAAGGAAATAAAAGTGAACATGCTTTCGGCTTCGGCAGCTCCATACCGTTCAATTATTAGCTTAAAAATTCATCGGTTGTTTTATTAAGTGTCTCCTCGATACTCCGATAATAATCTATGAGCACGTCCTATTAAATTAATCACATGATGTGAATGCCTGTCCATTCTGGCGATGATGATAAATTGCGCACTACTCTCGAAAAACAAATGACAACTAAACAAAAAAAAACAAGTCGCAGCAAATTCCTCTTGTTCAACGCTACTTTTATTATGCTTCCATTAAATATATACGCATAAATGCGAAGAAACAAACGGTAGAATTCGTTCGAGACATGTTTAGCTAATAATGCATACACCTGCAAATTAACACATCACACGCGTATCACAACAGACCTATTTGACTGGATTATTGAGGTAGCATGTAAACAAACATTTTTGGCTAACTTGACAGATAAAGGAGACTTATTATTAAGTATACTGTATACAACATGTTTCTCTTGTTTCCAATACAATGCATTCAAGAAGGCGTAGGGAAATCGCTGAGGAAAAAGTTTGTTTGATTTTCGGAATTCCGAACATGCGACAATCATTTATACCCTTCTGGATTCCATTGTGGTCTTTTCATCTACGTTTCCTATGCATGCTATGGCTATGATGATAATTGAGAATATCAACGAATTCCAGCAATTCCCGGAATGCACGCATCTATACCTGCGAGCCCAAATGAGCAACATAGTATGCATAGCATGAAAAAAACTGTCTTTCTTTCTATAAAAATATGTTATGCCTATTTCGCCAACAATCTGCATTGCGCATCATCACCTCATTTCTTCTCAGGTGCCACTTTCGTTTTTGTCTGGTTTGTAAATAATTCATTAAACCGAATATAATATATTGTAATAATAATAATAATAATAATAATCAATATGGCAATGCATATTATATTATCCAACGCGAGCATAATTTTTTTTAAAGAAAATTGGGAAAGTCCAAAATTCCTTTTTGATAGGAACGTCGATTACTTAATTTATGCATTATTAATAACTAGTTAATAACTAAAATGATTTGCAAAAATATATGGGGAAATTAAAATCTAGTGTTGAGTTCTTACCTGGAATTTAAGTAGTGACATGCAACGAGTGTCCACAACAATAACGTCACCATTGTCGGAATTCCTCTCATCCCTGTCGTCTTCCTACCCGACGAAGAATTTTTTGCCTGAATGACTTTATATTTTTCATTCATGCTTCACTCCATTCTGCAACTCATTCTTGGATCAAATATACTTAGTCTATAATAATTTCTCACAAATTATTATAACCGACAAAAATCTTCCGACATAACACACAGGTCTATTATCTTCCACTTTGCCCATTTTTACTGTTCACACTTATTTTGTCTCAAAAAGGTTTTGATACAAAACACACTAGTAATATTTATATCCCACTGCATTTAGACCATATTATTAGTATTTCACAGCACAAAACCTTTCTCTACTTTTGTAAGAAAAAAAAACTTGCTTGCTTCCAGACTCTTATATTTTATATTTTCGTTGGGATATTATTACTAAGCAGAGAAACTGCAAGTATTTTTTCCCCCTGGATTCCAGTTTTCAATTCCGAGAAACAGTTTTTTTATGGTCAGAGTGAACGGGCACGGGAGGACTAGCAACTCTCACGTAACACATTTTGGTTTGAAAATAATGATTACAACTGGCACATAAAAAGGACTACTACGGCACACACGTTAACAGGAGAAAACAATGGAGAGAAAGCTCTAGTGTGAAGGTGTGTGCTATGTGCCATGTTCTACATTGTGAAAACGCTCTAGCCACCACGAATATGTCTCATCATCTCGGGAGTAACTGGAATGAATCTGTGCTAAAACATGACTATGAATAACTCCATTCTGCTGCTTATTGAATTGAGTAGGTTCTGAACCGAGTTGTGTAACCTTCCTCTCCTGATGATGATGGTTACAGCTCACTGAGGCTACTGCATATTCTATATTTGATACATATGCTAAAAAAGTATAGAAAGTCGGCACAAAAAGTTCACTTTACACACACCATCACATATACATCCAGGGAGAGAGAGAGAGAGGGAGAGAGAAAAAGAAAGGAAGAAAGAGAGAGAGAGAGGGAGAGAGAAGAACTTACTACATTTTAATGGGATTCACATATAGACATGTATCTATGCATGGATTGGATTGCATGAAATGGGAAGCTATAAACTTCTCTGGTGAAAGGCTGCCAACCAAAAATACACATAATGTCTGCCGGTTTGATACATTGGAGGCTACTGGTGGAGAAAACAGAGTACTTGCATCGTTGACGACACGTATAATATGTTTGCTACCCATAATTTTCCTTGACACACAGGAAGGAATCTTAGTGAGCAGAAAAGAGAGAGAGAGGGAGAGCGAACGAGCGAGCGAGCAAGAGAGGAAGCACGGGAGTGAGTTGGTTGGATTGAGACGACGAGACGAGACTACTAGAGGGAAAAAAGTTGGTGGAAGTTGTTACATAATGTAGACTTTTGTTTGACTTGTATGTCCTCCAGTAGTGTACACGACGACTAGGAGAAGAAAGGGAGAACTGACTGGTGAATTCACCTCTTCTCACTCTTATTTGGCTTTCTCTCTCTCTCTCGCTCGCTCTCTCTCTCTATCCAACCAAGTTGTTTCCAACTTGTAACTCACGAGAAAAAAGAGAAGAGAAAAGAAGAAGAAGAAGAGTATGTGTATAATGGGGCTTTTGACTCAATCAAACTGTCACACTCACTTTCTCCAACTTTCCCTTTGCGTTATTTAATACAAACATGATAGGGGAGGCGGCGAGGATGATACAGCTATATAGCTCCAGCATATTCCATATTACTAGCTAGCCAGTTCTTCTTTTCTCTTTCTTGTTTAACACTGTGGGATACCACAAGGAATCCAAAGTGTGAGTCAAATATATACTCACTAACATAGGAACATACTTAGGATATATTGGAACCCGTTTAGGAGAGAAGGAAGTGAAAGGAGATATCTTTATGGGCAAACTGGTAAGTAAAAGTAGCTGATGTGGTATAATGTTATGTAGTGCTCAGCCCGTGTGCCATCATCATATTATATACATACCAGGGGAGAAAAGGGGCTTTGGGAATCAGTCAGTCCATGTAAAAAATGAAATGAGACGATGAGCGAATGTGTGGTAAGTACAGTGACTATATAGTGACACTGGGGATGATGCCAAAAGAGGATGAGGAATGAGGAAGAAGACTGACGCAAGTCTTTTACGATTTGTTGCTTCCTCTTCTTTTTTTGGTGAGCTACTCTGTCTGACTGTGAGTCGGATCGGAGGGACTTTTGTGCGTGAGGAAGAGAGAGAGAGAGAGAGAGTTGGGGAAAGACTAAAAGAGAAAAAAAAAGTTGGTCTTTGTGCTTGTTTACTCACTTTTCACCAGTTTCCGTACGTGCTCTCTCTCTCTTCCCTTCTCCATTCACACTCGGACTGTGTGAGTGAGTTTCACTTTGGCTTCCCAAACACACTACTAAAAATATTACTTGGCGGAGCGTGAAGAAGGAACCAGCAAACGATATGGACAACCATTTTTTTTCTCTCTCTCTCGATAGGCATCAATAGCTATCTATATATGTCTGCCAACACCGCAGGCTACAGATGATAATGGCTGGGTTACGAAATTAGAAGAAGGGAAAGAGAGACATCGCAAATCCATTTCATCACCTTATGCACGCTTCATTTAAAATGGGGAGCGGATGACTGGAGACGAGAGAGGTCTTAACGGGATATAGAACAAATGTGGAGCATATATAAATACTTTATATCTTATAGCAGCATCTTTTCCGGTGACGTCCTATCTACAGGTTCTCCACTTGGTGATCAATAAATTATCTACACGATAATTGCATTTCATATTGATTTAATAATTAAAGGGGCATATAATAACGTTTTGTAACTATGGATTCAGTCAACAGCTCGGTACACCGCTTATCAATGGGTGTCAAATGAGTACCATATGATAACGAAATTATCATTCCTGAATGCCTATTCCTATCGTGTCGTAAACTCCATAAACTCTTTGAACTTAAAATGAATAATTTCTAAATGATCTCAAATAGGCACGACGCACGACGATTACATACATATAAAAAAAATTCCTATCACAAGGTTCTAGTATTCTAATTATATGCGTTTTCTAGTCCCGACTAGGAACTTTGTTTTAGAATTTTCCAAAACATTCGGCACATTATTCCATTCCTGTAAAAATAAATATACCTAGGTAGAGTGTGAAAAATATTGGGAAACCATCTATTTATATGTACCAATGATGACTTATCGAACAGTTTCAGGTTACCCCGACGACCAAGATGTGAGATATTTTATGTAATAAAACCTAACTAGAAGTTACCACCTGGACTACTGAGATTTCTACATTTCCAAACGTCCAATTTAGGTTTGAAAGAAAGACCCAATACAACCCAATGTTTTATAAAAAAAATTTATTTTAAAATGTTCATATCCGTATTGACTTACATCATATTAGTTAAAGCTATCCCATGTATTTAGGTACTGAAGGCTATCAGAAGAAGACTTTTAATAGCATCGTCGTCATTTTAAATACCTTAAAACTGACTCTTTTGGTTTTTTACAAAAATATTAAGTTTAAACCGGTAAAAATATACATCATCCGAAGAGATTGTATATTGTTGCATAATATATAATCGTCGTCTCTGTGTGTACGTACATTATCTGTACACTGATTCATTCATAGTCGTGCTTCTACAAAGTTGAAAAGCGCTTTCATTTCATCAGAGTTTCTGTAAATCTATCACATCTATGTTCCACAGTAGATTACGTGTAAGGCTTTATTTTTAACAACACTTTATTAATTACTTAGTTCAATTAAGAAAATTAAAACAAGCATAACTCTAGATATTCACATACTATCGCTTTGCACAAAAGAAATTGTCAAAATTATCAAATCATAAAAAAAGCACTGTAAAATGTGTGTACGCGCTTGGTTGTCCAAGCCGCCGCTATTTACATGACTTATAATTATTAATTACACTCGTGACTCATGAATGCTTCTTGTAGGGAGATAAAGTAATAATACCATAATATTATGATAACCGTGATGCAAATTTGCACAAACCAGGATAAAGATCATCTTCAAATTTTCATATAATACTATACTATTGCATTTCTATCAATTTTCACTCTACGAGGCACAATTGGTGGAATACAATTCAGCTACACAATTTTAAATTGCTTTAATAACAGTTACTAAATGCATGCAAAAGCAACAGAGACACTGCATATACCACTTTTTAAACTTCAGCTGCGCTGTAAAACTTGGAGCATTGGCCTATCCTACTACTACCTTAATAATTACCAATTTTCTACTAACTGTAGTTCACTTTGGTATTATTATTGTCTATAGCATATACGGTACTTAACAATTAAATAAGTAGTATTGACAATAAAAAATAATACAATAAGATTCCTGAAATGAGATTTCATATAATTTTCTGACAGAAGTTGAATCTTTATACAGGCTACTCAAATGATTGATTCTTTTTTCTCATATTGATTGACGTACCATGTTATGTTTACAATTTGATTACTAACGGTGGTGGTATTAGGTGGACAGTGATGTATTACGAATTTCAGTCTACTTGGTATTGTTTTTGGAACACTACTACGACTGCAACGAACGACAATTCCATATAACCGGGCTCGGATGACAAACGTGTATCCAGATTGAAATGACACCTATCGTTACGGCCTCCTCTAGATATCCTTATATTTCAAAAGTGCTTCTTTAATGAGAACAGGTGACATCCGGTGGACGTTCGTTAAGCCATATTCAACGGGATATTCAATATTATGACGACGACGACGACGATATAATAATACACGACGACACTTTCAGTATTATATATTATGAAGATTGTCGTACTAGCTCCATTGTAAAACTTTTTACTTCAAAATCACATTCGGGTGGGTTGACGAAAGGAAACTATAGCTTGATTGATATTATTATTATTACACTGCAACTGGCCTGAACCAATTTGAATTTTGAACTAGTTGTTTCAAACTGAGACAGAGTTCTACGTTAATCTAGTTATGGTAATAGTCGGGGTTATTCCCTTGTTCGTGGTAACTTTATATTTACATTCCTGGTGCAGAGGGCGAAGCAGGAGGAGTATTTCCAGGAGACTTATTATTGGGACCTTGCCTCTTCTCCTGATAATTCTGAATCATCTGTTTACCAGTGCCAGTAGCCACCTTCTTTGCCACCGACTTGGGTCCAAGCTGTTGTACGTTCCATGCAGTCATTACGGCTCCACCAGTTGCTGCGGCAGTATCATTAGCTAGCTCTCCAGCCTCGTCACCATATCTATTAAATTCAATTGAGTTTAAAAAACATTTTTAATTGTAAAACCTGCTCATTCTACATTTGCAGTGGTTGGTAATAATAATATGAATGATGAATACTAATATCCATTACCTATGGTGAATGATTTCCACGGTATTATTTGCAAGACTGTTCGCAAGTACTGTGGCTGCTGATTCTAATCCCATATACAAAGTCCCGAATCCAGCAACAGCTCCAGATGTCACCTCCAAAACTTGATCCATCTTCCTCGATGCATCAACGTCGTCTTTAGCTGCGGTTTTGGCAAGTATCCTTGTCCCAGCCTTTTGGACATGGGGTGCCAGGTGTCGTCCTAAAGCCATGGTTGCATTTCCAACTTGGCTGACTGCAATGATGGACAAAAAAATGAAAAAAAAAATGTATGAGAAACATGCAACTCCACAAATTCAGTTTTGAAATAAAATAATATACTCCAAATGTGTAAAACCAACAACTTACCCAGAAATCCGCTGACTTGAACTGCCTTTCCAGTAACAGTTTTCGCAACTTTCATTCCTTTCTTGACTTCTGGCTTAATGACCGTCTTTTCCTTCACAGGATCCATCCTTGATTGCAAGTAAGTCGAGCCCTTGTCCAGCAGGATAGATGTTTTCGTAGCGCCATATACTAGGCCTTTCGATACAGCTTCTGCTCCTGTTTGAAGTAACGTTATTTAAAATTAGCTGCTGAGGTTATAAATGTACGGAACACACTAAACTACTCTCCCCTCGTACCAAAAACTGACTTTGAGTCACTAACTTGTGATTGGGCTATTAAGCTATTGCTATTACTGCGACAAAAAAAGACTACAGCAATATTTAATGTAACAGAGAAATAATAAAAAATAAAGTAATTTGTAAGATCCGTGGCGATACCGCTTTCACTGCATATCATATAAAAATGACTAGCAAATACGTATTAGCAGAAAATACTTAAGAAACTTTTTTGCAACAGCAATAATAAATCTCACCCCACACCACACAGGTACACAAGAAGGAGTCGTCATACTGCGCTCAAACATTATTATTATTAGAGATCGACAAACATACGTCCTTTAACAAGTTTTGAAAACAAAGTCACATTTTACGAAACAAAATAATTAAATGAAAAAGCACGCCAAGCAGAGAACACAAACGAACCTGTAATCAAACCTTCTGCAATTTTAGTGCTCAGCCGCCTAGCGGAATCTGTGGTGGGTGAAGTAGGAGTTGTTGCCTCAGAGCCTTCTGGAGTTCGAGAGATAACACCTGGAGGAGTTTTTGGAATGTCTTCAGGATGACCTGCTCGAGGAATACGATTGATTTTCAATAGCTGGACAAGTATTTCCTCAAAGGTTCGTCGAGTATCGGCAGGAGTATCGGGAGGAAGGATTAATCCAACACTCGATCCTAAACATTAAAAATGAATAAAACCTAACATAAACTCATTCATAGTACGAGACATAAATCATTGTCCTAGTAGAATAGTTTGAAATTTACAAACCTGGAACTGTGGAATTCAAATCGGGAAATACATACAATCCATCTGGAGTCTGAAGCACAGGAGAGCGTGGAACTAACGGATAAGTCCAGTCTCCAACTTGCAAAAACGCTGGAATACTATTACTGGAAACTCGACCCTCTGCATCTTCTACATAGAATAACAAAATTATAGCTTAGTAAATCAAATTATATTAGGATAATAATTTTTGATAAATTGAAATTCTAATACAGATTTTATCGTCTTTCTGTATTTATTACCAGTTGGTTCAGTTACAACAACTCTGAGAAATGAAGGGTAGGATGGTGCGGAAACATTGTCGTCCGGACTAATGAAATAAATCTGCACATTCTGATGAACTGTAAAAACTTCATGAGCATTCAGCGGCAATGGGTTGGACATGGCAGCCTGCTCCGCAGCAATGTCATCCAGGGCAGACACTAATTCGCTATAATTCAAACTGTGGCTTTGTCTACTAAATCCCTGATTCATCATAAGGGATCCAGACTGAGACATAGCTGAGCTTCGCACCGCATCGTCATACGAGGGTAAAGAAACAGCAGACTGCAAACTGGAATATGACGGAGTGGTCCCACTGGCAGCCACCACATTCGTCAGTGACGAGCCACTAGGGCCTAGCAAATAGCTGTCATCCTCTTCAGCATTATTCGACCTGGACGCCTCCACTTGAAGATCACTAACACGCTCGAGAATTTGTTTCCTTGTAATTCTTAGCTTATAGGTCATCTCATCGATCCTGTTAACATCCGATTCGGAAAACCCTCCCTGGTTGGCAAGCTTCACAGCTTCGTCGATAAAATGGAGGGCTCGATTATACGCCTTGAAGGCATCCTCGCGTCTCCCATCCTCATCGGCAGTTTGCGCCTCCGACGTGATCTCAATAGCAGATCTGTGAAGGCGATGAAATTCTTGTGCTCGTAATGCCGGATGCTCTGTTCCATCCATTACCAAAGTTGAGGCTAAACTTGATTGTTCCGATGATGACCGCTGCTGCTCTTCATTCCTCCTCCGTGGAGGTGCCTTTGGTGCACCTTGTTGTTGTTGTTGAGACTCCATGATGCTTCTCCAACTTTACTATCTACTCCACAGCGTATAGTACTCTCTAAATATGAAATAAGTACACGAAAAACACAACGTCAAGTTCAATATCAATACCACAATTAATAATAAAATATAATTACACCAGTACAACACCCCCTTCTCTTATGACCTACATAGTTGCCTATTTAGCACACCAATAAATATATACTATGACTCATGACTCACTCCCGTCCCGACACAGCACACACAACTCACATACCTACCTACACCTACATATATCCACATCTTTAAATTATTCGCAAAAAAAATCAATAAACATCAAATAAATTGCATATACTTTACCTCTGCTGCTAGTAGTGATGATGGGTGACAACTGTCCAAAACTAAACTGTCAAATGCCTCTTGTCTACCTAATATAATCTAATATAATACACTATTTATACTAGCACGTCCACCACCACTGTGCCAATGTAACACCTGCCACCACCTGCCCTTTCCCAGCTTTTCAGCAACAACAACTCTGTTTCCACCAACGTGACGTACTGTGTTCACCCTTTTAATTTTAATCCAAAATTTAAAAAAAATGTTGTTTCCAAAACTCCAAAATATTTCCCCTTGTATATTATTAGCTAGCACTCTGTCTGTCTCTCTCATCCGCTCGTCCACGTTGCATAACAACGTTTGATCTCTTCTCTTGGACTTGCACTTGGCCAGTTGGCCAAGGTGGTGATGAATGTGATGATGATATATGATGATGTGATGGTGCGTGTGTGTGTGATGGAAGGAGTCGTCGCTTGGAAGCAAGGAGAAAAAAAAATGTTGGTAATAAGAAAGCTGTTTATTTTGGTCGGTGAGAGACAAGAAGTATGTCAATGTATAGAAGAGAGCTTCTTTCTATCACTATACAATAATAATAATATTATTATTATTATTAATGGTGAAAATGGTGCACTACTACTATCAACTATTGCATCAATTGCATCATCACCACACAACAATGCAATATCTATCTCCCTCTATATAACTTTATATACTACTAGATATATTACCTATATTTAATAATATTTCTTTTTTGTTCTTCTATCGCTCTTCTATTCGACACTACTACTTCATATTAGAAGCATTTTTGCTCAGCTGATTCAACACCAAAAAAGAGTGAGTCATGTGTCGTCATTCATACATACACTACATGCATTCTATTCTACTAAACTACATACATGCATGATATCCTATCCCCGTCCGTCCTACTGATGATACTTTACAACACTTTTTCATTGTGCATTTGTCCCAAATATTCCTCCTCCTCCCAATGTAAAATCCAGCTCTCTTTCTTTATGTATACCTTTATGCTGCTGCTGCCTCCAAAAATCCACTCTGTCGTCGTCGTCGTCGTCCCTTCTCTATACAATATCTGCATGCATCAGTTCACAAAATCTGTTTTTGTTTTGGCAGCAAAAAGTCACGAGTCACGAGCTCGGATCACCATCATACATACCATCATCATCATATCATCATCATCATCATATAATCAGAACAGAATCATCACACGCACCATGCATATGCATGTACGAGTTTAGTTAAATTGAATGAATACTTGATAGTAATGAATGATAGTGTTGCGATCCTATACGTACTTTACTTGCGAGAATCCAAAATCCTCTGCTTAATTGAACAAGGTTGGTATATTACGTTACACGAGTATATTCGTTCCCAACAGAGTTCACTAATCAGAGTTAGTGTGGCTCCAATTAAAAGAGAAGAAATCAATGGAGTGTGAGTGAGGAGTTGAGGAGTTGAGGAGTGAGCGAGGTTCACAGTGTTTGAGGTTGAGGAGGATCTTGGTCGTGGTGGCGATATTGTTGATTGTGTGATTAATTTAATATAATATATATATACTTACTTATGTGTATATATGATATATTGGGATATTATATTTTAGGCGAGATTAGATTACAAAAAAGCTCTTTAGTACTTACTTTACTTTACTGTCGGTCGATTGCTATTGCTGGTTTGGTTTTTTATTATTATTAGTATTGTTGTTGTTAAGTTGAAGTAATAGTAAGATTGAAGATTGAGTTCAGAGATTCTTTTTTGTATTAAAGTGTTATAGTTAATAATAGTAATAGTTGCAGTGGTGGTGGTGGTATACAGTATATATAGTTAGCAGCACAGCACTACTAACTAGGCACTATCAACTATACTAGCAGTCCGTATAATTCCTTGTGTGTCTTTTTTATTGAGGACAGACAGGGAATAAAGTAGGCAAGTTAGTTGTTGATGCAGAAAAAATCAGAAGAAAAATTGACCGATTTGACTGGCTAACTCGAATTAAGAATAAGGATTTGGATGTAGATTGAATGAAAAGGGGCGGAGGGGAAGTTTGGAAGTGAGGGAGGACCACTGTCAACAACTGTAGCTCCTTGGAGGGAGTAAAAAAGGTAAAAAAAAATAAAATAATAATATTGAATTTTGTTGAGCTGATGAGAGTTTGGAGTGAGTGTTGTTGGAGGAGTTGAGATGGGAGTGATTTAAGTGATATTCAGTCAGACTGACACTGACTGACACGGACGGACTCTGCCACTCTAAATTCCACTCTAAAATACTATTCCACTATAAATTCCACTATAAATTCCACTCTATCAGCCACTCTCTGCGCTCGAGAACAGGTGGTGATAGGCTGGACAACAAGTTTTTTTGCAGTTTTGATTTTAGCGACACGTGGTCGTCGTCGGGCACGGTTACTATTGTTCTGGCTTTAGTTAAGTAAGATTTGAAGTGTAGTTAAGGTTGAAGGTCTGAACTTAATATAAAATCGTCATAATTGAAAGTAATTTCAAATGTCTAACGTATTATTATTATCAATAATAAAAAATAAATGAGCCAAGTAAAGTGTGTAATAATACCTCTGCTTTCACCTCTTTCAAAATATTTAGTCTAGACACCAACCAGATGTTCGTATCCAGATAGATGCAGGATAAACTCTTAAATGACTGACTGTTATACTGTCAGCAGATGACAGAAGACGATAGTTAATTATTAATACAACTTGGAATAATATGGACAATTAACTCTATACGACAATAATACGAATGACGAAATATGGAGTATTCTATTTGCTTAATGATATCAACTAAATTCACCAACCTAAAAACTATTACGGCAATTATTTTTATTGCCAAAGACAGAGTAAATACAATATGTAAATGTAACTATTATCAAGTACACCAGGCAGGGGTAAAAATATCTGCAAGTTTCAAACTTATAACTCGATGAACGTCATCAACTTTAAAATGCAGTTTGATTATCGTAAAAATGAAAAAGCTTGCAATACTTTTATTTATTGGTTTTTACGGTACACTAATACTAGTACATACCAGACCAGCTAGTACATAATAGTACGACTATTTAATTAGTAGATTAGTGTACACATGGGTTTACAACAGCTCTGTAGTTGCAGGACTCAGGACTTGTATGTCGTAGATGGATTAAGAATTAAAAATTCATATAAGTTATTTGACCGTTGTAGACTGATTGTATCAAAGATTGATTTAAGTACACCTTGGATATTGTTTTGATTTTTTTCAGGTTACCACACAGCTCAGCTAAAAGTCAATTTGATTACTGAATGAGGAATCAAGCACGGGGTGTATAGACAGACGATCAAGATGCCAATTTTATTTACTGTGATTGCCAATGGCACGACAATCCTGGCAAAATATGCCACCTGCGTTGGTAATTTTGCTGAGGTTACCGAACAGATTTTGGCGAAAATCCCTGCTGAAAACACGAAGCTAACGTATTCTCACATGAGCTACTTGTTTCACTATGTAAAAGAAAATAACATTGTGTACCTTTGCATCACCGATGATGTAAGTTGGCGAAAGATATTTATTTTCAAAGTTAATTGTCATGTCAAGTCAACTTATTAACTAAAAAATGAATAATTGTATGAATTATTAAATGAAGGACTTTGAGCGTGCTCGGGCCTTCCTTTACCTGGCTGATATTAAGACTCGGTTTGAGAGAACTTACGGAGCTACGAGGATTCGTGATGCACTTCCCTACGCCATGAACTCAGACTTTTCGCCCTTGTTGGCCTCTCAAATGGTGAGGCAAGCATGAATTAACTTTATTTGCTAACTTCTTGACCAATTACCTGTGAAAGTATTAGAAGAAGCCGTATTATAATTTTATTTCTTTATTGAAAAAAATATATAGAAACGCTTTTCAGAGTCTCGAGATCTAGACTCTATTTCGAAAGTAGAAGGTCAGCTTGATGAACTCAAAGACATCATGGTGAAGAATATCGGTAATTCCACCAATTCTGGAATTCACACCCACTCACATTTTTAGCTTATTTGTTTCCCCTAAATCCACTACTCAACTATTTAATTCATTTTTAGATAACATCACCTCCAGAGGGGAACGACTAGAACTCTTGGTTAACAAAGCTGAAAACCTTAATGCAGCGGTAAGATTGATTATCTTGTTGTCCTGAATATATTTAATTTGGCGATGTGATTAATCTGTCGTCGTATCCAATGGCGTCTTGTACAGGATCGAAGTGAACTTACATTACTTGTGTTTTTTTTAAATTTCCAGTCGGTCTCATTTCAAAAGGCAAGTACGAACATTGCGCGGACAATGTACTGGAGAAACGTTAAGTGTTACTTGATTTCTGCTGGAGTCGCAATTGTAAGCCTTACTACTACTACACGTCAGATTCAAAATGACTAGACTATTTTATTTTAAACTATTTTAAAAATAAAATATGCATGATTTTTATGTTAATATTTTGCAGTTGGTGATTTATATCATCGTGTCTTTATCATGCGGAGGTCTAGCTTGGGGTGGTTGCATTGGGAGTGGCAGCAAAGGGAACGGAACTGGAGGCTCTTAAAAAAAACCACCACCATAAATGAAATTTGTCCAGGATAATGTCGCGAACTCGCAACGCAACATTTCTACTAAAGATTCCAGTCGCAAATATAATAATAAGCAAATGTACTTTTCCCAAGGAGAATCCTTCAGTAATTGAACACATTTTTCATATTATTCTACTACTACTACTACAACTTTTGTGCTATCAACTAATAATACGTTAAGTATATAGATTACCTATCAGCGATTCAAAGTCAAATTGTTTTTTATGAAATTGGTGAATCCAAAAAACAAAACGATGTTGTTAGTTTACATAAGGAGGGGTTTATTTATGAGTATGATCAGAACCTGAGTCTTTCTTGTACAAAAACTTGGAAAGATTATATATAGACAGAGAGCTGAAACACGAATGGCGGATAATGTTATGATATGATGTGTGATTATGTTACAAGACAAAGTTTCTTCATGTATCTGATACGCAAAGATGATGATGACATGTTTCATGTTATATCTTAATTAAAATTATATATCGTTGAATAATATAAATGTTAGAGCTATATACGCTTCATTTCGATGATGCATAATATAAACACTTTACGACTTCAGTGGAGGATATGGTGAAATGGAAGCCTTGGAAGGAAGGTCTGCAGAAAATACGGGATCCCAATTCCATTCTCCACTGTTTTCAAAAGAGCAGCAGCAGCAGCACATTCCGAAAATAGTCAAGTGAGTAATGATTCAGATTAGGTAGGGAAAATAGAATTTGGAAAAAGGAAAACAAAAGTCACCTTTGTACTTCTCCACCCAGGTTACCCTATTATTGTGTACCCATATATATTTCCATAGAATGAATGCACTGAATGCATGCATTAGAGCGTAAATAAAAAGTTGGGAACAAAAAAACTAAAAAGGAATTTTATCCATAAACCCCCCTCGTTTACCCTTTCCCCGTATGAATCCCTGATGCGAAGCTGAGGTTAGTAAGATGCTTAGAGAAAAGCAAAGCATTTTGGTATTTTTTTTCGTAGTAAGTATTTACATTTCCTGACAGCCCAAAAATAAAGGGAAGGGAGAGAGGAAGCAATTTGAGGAGCACTCCTCGATTCAATAATATTCTCATGCAATGTAGGCCGCCGGCAGGCAGTTCAAGAAACGGTATTACTCTTACTCTACGAATGTGGCATGTAGGTACTTAAGGAAAGGAAGGGGAACTTTCCGTGCTAAACAGGAAACAAGTAAGTATAGGTATATATATGCATAAAGCAGAGCCCAACCCTAAGAAGCTCAATATTATGAGCGTTATATTTAGAAGCACATTTTACCTTTGGCTAAAAAAAAGTATGTATACTTCAGAATGTAATTATCACTGGCTTAACAAAAATCTCCTGGATATATATGCGGGGATCCCCCAGTAAAACTGGAAATTTGGGAATCATGCACGCGTGTATAATATCATCATCATCATCATCATGCATTGCATGAGTCAGACTTCATTCACAATTCAGAGTGGCATGTAAAAAATGTCCACATTTGTGGAAACAAACACATGCATAGCTATACTCCCGTTATTACTCCCATAATATTCATATGCTGAGCTGGAGTTTGTGTACACGCAATAGCAACCAACCTTACTTTCCATTCCATTATGTATTTCCAATTCCATGCACCATTCCCCATTTACTCTTTTTATTACTTCGACTTTGTCGTTTGGTTTTCCTTCCACCCTCATGCTTTTTGGAGTTGGACTCCTGCTCCTGCTGCTACTTGAGCTCTGGAGGAAGGAAACATCCTTAAGAAAAAAAAACACACCGAACCGGTGGAACTCGGATTGGGGCGCAAGCGTGTATGTATATACATATATACATATGCGTGCTACTTGGGTAGAACGAGAGAAATAAAAAAAAAGTGAAAAGATTCGGGCAGACAAAATACATTCAGAGCTCCACTCATGCTGTAGTAATACCACATTGATTACGAGGTCTAACCCATATCCCTCTTCTATTTTCTTCCTCTTTTCTTGTACTTTTACTTGTGTACTTCTTGATCCGTTTAAAAGTGTCTTTTCTCGAACTGATCCATGTAATACATATAACCGAAAGCATTATATTAGCACCCACACACATGCACTCCACCATCCATCCAACAACGTCTCCAAAAAATCCCAACAGCAGTAGCAGCATCAGCCTTCTTGGATATGTACCTTACAACTGTGTTGTGTAAGTAAACCAAGTCTGCTGGAAACTCCGTTTTGTAGTGTGTGTGTGGACGTCACTTGCAAAAGAAAAAGAAAAAAGTGTACCAAAATCTTGTACAAATTACAGGGCTGTAAAGTGCATGGAACAGTCTTTTCAAAGCTGCTGAACTCGCATATGGCCATCTCATTATAAAACGGAATACGACGACGGTATCTCTCTCTCTCTGCTCTCGACTCTGTGTCTAGTCTGGACCATTTCCCGTATCTTTTGTATTCTCCTACAAAAACACATCTGCAATCTTCTAGCAGTTTTGAATTGGTTGTGCAGAGTTTTTGCTCTTTCACAATATGTTTCACTGCAGATATTAAAAAATGTTCCAACCTTCCAACGTTCCAACCTTGTTCGTTCGCCGTGTGTTTGCATATAATATTTTTAAAAAGTTTGGCACTACATAATGTAGAGAGCTTTTTTATGGGGAGCAAGAGAAGTCTCCTCCTTTGACAGTGGTGAAATGTGAGTGAAAGGTGAGGCATGTGTGCACCACACACTCTGCTTGGATGGAACAAAAAAAAACAGATTTTCGTGTGGTTCGTGTGTACAAGATTTTAATTGCTCATTATCACCATTGTCCACAAGCATTTTATTCAAGCTCACGACGGCTAATTTATTGATATAGGCACTCTTTGTCAGCGTCAGCAGACGGTGAAACGCTAATTAAGTCACGCAGGAAATAATATGCCTGTTCCAACAGTTTTATTTCAACGAAAAATCCAACAAAATTTTTTTTCCTAAATCTGCATCTGACAGATAGTGGCATAGTGGTCATCCTCAGTTAAACCCTCGCTTGACTAATATTGTACGGACGGATCTAATATATAAAAAGTGCCATTAAACATACGAGGAGCGAGTGTGATCTTGACTTAATGTCCATCATGATCTTCACTTGATACATATTATATCATCATTGTGATAATATCCTTTTCATACCGATTTTTAATCCACTCGAGAAGAAGACAGCGTTCATCTTAACCAATTTCGAGCTTTGTCTTACAGAGTTGACGGTCAGTATTGTTGGATGCTTTACTTGAAGCCCTATCTTAAGATTGCAATGTAAACTACTCATCCCATCATAATTTTTCGGGGTAAGTTACAGAATATTAAAAAATATTGATGATGCATGATCTTGAAAAAATACAACTAGACATTTCTATTCGGGAAATGTAAAACCGAAAAAACTTGTCATCACACATTATTACAGTTAGGCAATGGTAAAACGTGACAGGCCAAAATTATTGTCAATTAGTGTTCAAAATTATCTGCTAATGACCGAGTTACTACGATGGCATTATCACGATGTTGAGTTGAGATAATTGACTTATAAAAGCACACGCTCCATAAAATTATTATGCTAGGATCAGCTTCCTCTTTGGATTAGAGCATCCATACCTTTACCTCTACAACAGCCTCCTCTCTGCCTGCATCTCTGAAATGGGTTTATCGTAATACGTACAAGCAAAAAAAGGAGTTTTTTTTCTCTCTCTCTCTCTCCTCATCTTCATTTCGTAGTTTCTCCTGACAAACTCCTTTCATCAGTCTAGACTTAAGACTCGCTGTCTCAGTCAGTCTCACTCAGCAGCAGCAGCAGCACAAATATTGATCGATGTAGAGAGTTGTTGTAGTCATGTCAGGTTTAGTTAGACTCATGCACTGCAGCAGATACCCCATTCGCTTACTTACGTCATTCACGTACGACCTACATGGCAATTTTATAAATCACCTAAACTAATTGTAAATACTCCAACTGTTTTATCGTATGTACTTGTCTTGAATCTGAAAATAATATAAATCGCCAAAAATAAGTAGATAATGTCATTTCCGAAGTAAATTTCTTCAATTTTCGTTAAAAAACGAATATACATAGGGTCATATACATTTAGCTTGTACGTATGCTAATACATACTTCGCCGCCCTATTGTCTTTAACTACAAAGTTCACAATGACATTACATACGGGACATTACATATTTCCGAAGTTATTTGGAGTCACTGATTCATCTGCTGGCTGCTGACTAGGGAAACGTAAGCCAGCAGCAGCGCACCATTACCGGAATCATTTAGCTAACAATTCGCATGCAAAACAGAAAAGTGGTAGCTAGTGGTGCTGGTGGGCTAGTTTTAAGCTCGAGCGATGAAAGGTACTCACCAAATCATCATTTTCTGAGTTTTCATCTTCAAGAGCATTACTCATCTCACCACGCCACACACATGCATGTCATTTTCGAGGGAATTAACAACTTCATTTTGGCCCCGTGTCAGAATCTCAATAAACAACAAACACAGCTGCCTCTCTCTCCCTCCCTCCCTTCCTCCATGTTTACACGGCTAAATTACGCTGTCAGATAAAACAGAAATGAGGATTTCATTATAGTAAAAAAAACCACACAAACACCTTGTATCGATGAACCGACAGCTATGTGTACTCAACTCAAATGCACGTGGTGGTGGTGGTGGTGGTTGAAATCCCTTTTCAGTCATTCTACCCACATTTGCATAAAGTTACTTTTTTACATGTCATCGACTTGGTAATATAATGGAGGCCTGTACCTATGAAAAAAATGCGAAATGGCAAGTATTAAAGTAAATGAACAAGTCATTATTTCCATCCCCAAACACCTCGCACACCAGAAGAACCCACCTCTCTTTTGCCGCAACGGGACTTTTTTCCCCTAATAGTTTTTTTTGTTTTTTCCACAAGTTTTTTTCACACTTGAAAATTTACTGTTTATATATACTCATTTCCTATGTAAAAAAATTACCAGTTTCTTGACAGTCTCTCCTCCGCCGGGCTGTAGAGAAATTGCATGACTTTCTGGTGGGATGATGATTATTACAACTACAACGAGGGTAATGATGATCTGTATGGTTATTGGCCAAGAGAAGAAAATAGTAATTACGTCTTTATCACGTCTCTTGTTGTTCATTCCACCTTGCCTGCCTGCATATAATACTTAACAGGAAAAAAACATCTCGTCGTTCCTCTGTGTCCCTCTGAGTGAGTCCGGACTAAAAGTCTAAAAAGCCACCGACATTCAACTGGGACGACGACTACGACGAGCAGGTACCTTTAGAAAAAGGAGGATAATGTGAAAAGCTCATCATCATTACCTTTACATATTTATTTAGTCACATCATGAAAATTCATTTTTGCCTTAGAAAAAAAACTGAGGAAGCTCACGTTAGAAAAAAATGTATTCTCTCCTCAAGTTAACTGCATTCCACGACACAACTCTTGGATACATACCTACTTTAGTTCTCTCTCTCTCTCTCTCTTTATTAGCCCATAGCATGTGAAACCACGGTTGTCCTCTAGAATACTACATCACATTTTTTTCTACAATGCAATATAGAAAAAAAATGTCTGAGCTTTACATTGTTGCATGCATGCAGGCAGGCAGGTGAATAATATATGAATCTGCACTATATTTTTTAGTTCAACTGGTCGCTATTACGACGGTAAGTAGTCCTCTTCCTTTTGCATTATAATGGCAATATTATATTTCCTGCCTTGTTGCTACCACCACCTTCTTTCTTCGTCTTCGTCTTCGTTTTTTTTGGCACGGCCGATATAAAAAAAATGGGAGGTATGCAGTGGTCCCACCTGGTCCTACCGCAGGAATCATTATAATAATAATGTGCACTAAAGTTCAAGAAGACAGAAACCAAATTGTGCACTTCTGATAGTAGACACAAATAGTTGATGATGATGCGGCTTCCGCAACGAGCAAAATTTGATCTTTTATATGCAGTTGTTGTCGAATCCCGTTGCCGGTCTGGCATGAGACTTAGCATGATGCATGAAGAAAAAAAAGAAAGTTTTGCCAGGCGTACAAAAAGGAGAAGAAGAAAGAGAAATGTAGAAAATCATGCTGTATTCTTTCTTTCGTGCTTGTTCACGATAAATTTGCCACTAATCAGAGAAAAAAAATTTATGCTGATATAGAAAATCCACTGCAGTTTGGGGGTCTGACATTCTGACAATAATTTTTACTAATCTAGATGTCATTCACAGTAAATTTTCCAATAAGGTTTGAGAGTTTACGGTGTTTCCTCCTCAAGAAAGGTAGTAAGTATCTCTGACTGGCTATGGTGCGCAATAATGCACCACACCGCGCTGCTACCACACAGACATTCTTATTTAGACCCTCGCTCACATCAAGGTACAAAACCAGACCAGCTCCTATTGAGAATACAAGCTGCTGCGGAGCATATAGATATAGATTCATATTAATGACTTCATTCATCCATATTTTCCCTTGTTTTCACTCGTTTCTGTTCCCACGAGAGCACAAGTCACCTTGATAATAATATTTTTATATACGAGGTGAGTTTTATATAGAAAAAAAATGTGAAAATGTGGTTCAGCATTAGCATTAGCATCACATTAGCTCCACATAATATAAAATATATTTTTTTCCGAATGCCTGAGAGAGTTATGTGCTGCGGCCGCTGCCTGCCACATAATGCAGACAAATGCCGGCCGAATGTGATAAGTGATAAGGAAACAATGAGGAATGTTATGTATATACTTATATATATATTTGTTAAAGATGTATCACAAAAGAAATTGGTTTAGTGGAGCATAAACTTGACTCTTTTATCATTTATCTTGTTACTATTTTATGTGCTTTATAGAAGAAGAAAAGCTCACGGCACGGCATAATAGAAAACAACAACAATCGGGTTGTTGTGTCAGTCGTGCTATACGTTTCTTCTTATAACTGAACTGCCTGCTGAGGCTAAGGAACCGATATAGAAAGTGATACCTCATGTTATGCATAATACAACACAAAACACAACTGATGTGAGGTTTACATTTTTTTTATTATTTAAATATCTTGGATCGAAAATGTCTAGGTAAAAATGTTGTGCAGTGCGCAGTGTGTCAATGCGCTAATATCACGGGTTGTCGTGGTGGACACAAACGGTGATAAAAATTGTGATTAATGGGGTTGTTGTAGAACGAAGCGAAATATGCGTCGTGAGTATCGTCGTTCGTAGACCTCTTTATCGTCTCATAAAAAATATACTTTGTTATGAGAAACCCTATATAATGCTTTTAATGCTTCGAAGGAATTAATCTAATTAGATGTCGAGTAAAAAAGGGTTCTTGTTCTTCATCAGCTAGAAAAGTGGGAACTTATCCGACTCTTAATCTACATGTTTAATAGTACAGGTAATTGTTATCAGCCCTTGTTTTTATCATGCATAACATAACGCAGTTTAACTTTTCCGATAACTCTGACACATTTGTCGTGAGCAAATAAATATATTACTAAGTTGCCGTATTATTTATTCCTCTTGTCGCTGTCCTTCTCGACCAGTTCCCTTACTTCCCACAGAGCTTTTCCTGCTTCTTTCTGCGATGAAAACACCACCACCACCACCTCATCTCACCACGTCACCCCGCCACAACCCTTTAGCAAGTATTAACCATGAACTCACAACTTTTTCAGTAGAAAAAGGATTTCTTTTTTGTTTACTGTCATCCAAGTGGGTAGGGTTACTACAGGTTGCTGTCACGCGTTTTATGACTCCTTCAGGCGTATTTCCTGTGGCTAGCAAACAAACCAAAGCCAAGCTCAAAGGAGCCTTGTCATTCACAAGCGACAAGGATCCCCCCAAACCTCAGCAAGAGCCGAGAGATATATATTAAGCATTTTACGTGTTGTTTATCGTAGTAAAAAATTTTTTGACGGCTACAAGTGCATCCAATTTACCAAAGCAAATACATAAAAATGACGGTCACACACAACTTGGCATTCACATGCATTTATATTCAACAGGAAAAAAATGAGCTTATAGAATGGGATAATGCAACAACGGAGATTTGTACAACATGATGAGTAAATACACCTGTAAAATAGTCTTCTACGAAAACGAAGCATCATACATCCAACTCCAAAACCCCACACACATCATTACAACTTAAATCATCGTCATCACCGTGGAATGGTGTGGTGTGATGATAAGAGTGATGATGAGATGACTTCTAGTTTTCTGTCTTCTTACGCTCTAGGACTAGGTAATTAATACTCAGATATTGCTTCGAGGCAGTGAGTTCCTACGAGTTCTCTTCACTTCTCTCTCTCTCGCTGGAGGTTTCAATTCGATTTCAAGTTGGTTTAACGCATCCATATTATTATTAGTATTATTATTATTATTTGCCACAAGCAATATTATACTAAGCTCTTCTCCGATACATATATGTAATGAGCGTGTTAGTACTAAAAACGAGAAGAAGAAAAAAATATGACGTAATCTAAAGGCAGCAGCATGCTCACAGTCCACAACGATATAACATATTTTGTATCAGTTGTTCCATAATAATGTAAAGGAGAGCGAGTTACATGGAGATGTGGATGATGATGATGGATTCGACTGTAACAATGCGATTCAATGCATGGAATGGAAACGCAGTCACCTGGAACGAATCAGACATGTCTACTTTCATTGTACATTTAAACCTCCTATGTTCGAGTAGTTTTAGACTGTAGTATCGCATGTTTTACCCCATTTCAAAAAAGTTTATCTTTGTAAATCCTTACATTACTAATACTCTGTCCATTATGGACAAGTTAGTCCAGTGGTGGAGTAGAAGCGTAATAAAAAGCGAATTGCAATTGCACTCTTACAACCAGAGAACTAACAGAGAATTATAATATATATGTGTTGTGTTGAGTGGAGTTAAAATCATCGTTCGGCGAATGTTTGTGAACCATGAAAAAAAAATTTTTCTTTCCTTAGTTATCCTTTTACCTCTACCTTCTTTCTCGCCAACAATACCAAACTAGCCATCTTCATTGGACATGATTCTAGTTGCGAATGTGCTAACAATAGAATAACAAGCAAGTGTAGAACGAGAACCCCATTTGTTTTTTGATATCAAATTACACTCTTTATACGATTTCAATTCGTCCAACGCCCATCCCATTACCGTCAAATAAATTGTCGCTGAAGTGAAGTAGTGAGCTCGTTTGTCGTTACTCAATTTTCATCTTCATCATATATATAAAAAAATATTATTTAGCGTTACTAGTTGCTAGCGGTCCACTACTGTGTGTTGCAACAACGAGAGGATCCCAGCAGCAGCCCAGTCAGAAGGTTCATTTGGAGAGGAGAGCCGAGGAGAGTGCACGAAAAATTGTGATGGTAGGAAGTGAAAATAATTATGGGATGATGGTCTCAAAAGTTCTTTTTTACACTATTTTGCCATTATTCTTAACTACCTCTGCTCTTGTATTTTTATTGTAGTCGACGTAGTGTAACAATGCGACGGAGAGCTCAAGTGAGTCACTCACTATAAAAATGAGGAGAGTCTCTAGGAACAAAAGTGGGACCGTAGTTAGTTTTCCGTATTTTTGTCCTGTTTATTTGTCATGTCGCTATATCGCCTATCTGTTATGATGTTGTTCTGATCACTCTTAACTCAACTTGCATGGGATTATTCAATCGTAAAAATATCTACAAGTGCATTATTGCTCTTGTAGTAATTTAATCAATTGCCTCTGCAACAACTGCAAGTATCGTTCATACTGCAGCAGCGCAGCGGAAAAAAATGAGAGTTGTAATTTGCAACACAATTAGTGGATTTTCTTTTTGTGCATTGGTGCACATACACCAAGTCTATTTGTCTATTCGCACATTTCGCACTCTTTTATTTAGCCAGACTATATGTATATATAATGTCGTATAAGGTGTGTGTGTAGCTTTTTGCAAAAAAAATCAAACAATATATAATCAATTCTCTCGCTCTACAATTTGGCGTGTACGCATCTATGCAAATCTTTTACACAATCTATTATTTTATTTTATTTTGTGTTTAGCACAATTATAATGGGGAAAATCTCTATCAGAATCTGAAACGCCATTAAACATTACCACTAAATAGTACACTTTCTTATCAGGTAGAAACCGTGCCAAAGACGAGATCGATAAAAGGGAACTTTACAAAGATCTATGCCATAATAAAAATGTCATTTATCACGAATTTTTCACTGCTGGCTCCTTCCTAATTAGCCTCCTCTCCCTTTTCATCCCCCATTCCATGCATATAAGAAGTACGCGCGATGCAGCCAAAAAGAAGAAAAAACATTCCTTTCAGCCGTCCAAATCTTTTAAATATTTACTCCTCTTTCCTTACATTATCGTATCAGTTTAGAGCCGTTTACAGTTTTTTTCCTTTGCCAAAATCCTTTACAATTAATAAACAAATATAATTCTGTACGGAGTATGATGATCGCGATGGGATGGGATGCTTGCGCATAATTCATACAAAACTACCAACAGGATTGACGGTTTTTTCTTCTACCTGCAACCTAATAGAAGAGTTAATAGGTGATTACCGTGAGTGATGTGGTATTTGGTTGCCATAGCGCAGCGTATGAAATGCATATACCTATGTAAGTATTTACCACATTTAGATATACCCCATCTAAATCTTTACCTGCGCAGTTACCTTTAGTTGCATGCAGCTCAGATTTTCAGGTTTTTTTTTGAATCGAGTAATGAACTTGCGTTTACACACACAGTAGGTAACTATACGGTTTTGTAAGTTGGTAATAAAAAAATTGCTTCTTCTTAAAATAACACACACCACATGTAGTCGACTAGTAGTAATAAAACTAACATCAGACCATGTAATATTGTAATATACTTATATATTTTTTCGAAAAAGACACATCATCTGAAGAATTCTGAATTATACGGCTACTCGTTTTTATTATTATATCCCATCATCCCATTGCCTCCGCGATGCATTCATGCAAGAGTAATAATAGCACTATAAAACTTTATAGATGTAAAAACGGTCAGATTGATGGAGCCAGTAGGAAAACAGCAAAACGGCAAGTGTAATTTAGGGAAAAAATACTGAATTTTTGAAAGAAAAAAAAAACAGTATCATCCTTTCATATCAACTTTTTCGACTTTTATTTTCGCGTTGTTGGATGGATAGTCATCTCAAAAAAATGAATGGAGAGAGTGGTGGAGAGAGAAAGAGGGAGAGAAAAAATAGAATAAAATATTATATAGAAATGAACAGAGACGTGTGGAATAAACTGCTGGCAATCCTTTATCACACAGCATAGCATTCCCATTATATTCGCCAATTCGCCAAGTCCTTCATCATTTTGCTCGTAAAGTCATCAATACGGTTCCATCGTCTCCATCAATCTTTCATAGAAAAAAAACGCAAGTCTTTCTACAGTAAAAAAAAGTCTACCATGAAATGGACACAATATGATGTCTCTCTGTGGATGATGATGATGATGATGGGATATAAATGAGAATTTTTCTATCTAAACTCCACGTTTTTCAGGGCGAAGTTGGTTGTGGTGATGTGATGATGCGGTGCGTAGTAAAATAAGATGGTATGAAATGAATGTGAGTGTTGCGAAAGCATTGGCAACTTCTTTTTTTGTAAGTATATTGCTTTTAGTAAAAGATCTTTTGCCGATAATTACATTTTTTAAAGGGGGAGCTGCAATTAAGTATATACATAACTAGGTGCATAGGTATGCATGTTGTATATGTTATACTTTTTTTGCATACGGCTTGGACAACGCGATGCATGGCCGGATATGTAGAGGATGAGAAGCGAAAAAGTAATTCATTTTGTAGATACATATATATTTACGAACGTAAGACTTTGCCATCATTACCACCGCACCAACATATTATACTCATAATAATCACGCAAGATTTTCGTCTTAGCAAAAACACACAAGCCACCATAGGAGTAGTAGTGGTATTAAAAGGGATTTTGGATTTTTATTTCGCTGGGAAGGAGAGGAGGTATGAAAAAGGGATGAAAGAAGGAAAAAGTGTGTAAAATCAGCCATGGTGATTATTCCTTCTCCTCCGCTCCCTGGGAAGTATAACCATTTTTTTTTCTTCTTCTTTCTTTTTTCCTTTTGCCAGTGAACTTTAAGAATTTGCAGAGCAGTGTTTATGCAGAGAGAACGAAAAGTACAAGTATGTAGTAATGTATAAGGAGTGCACAATTTGTGTAGTAAAAAAAGTATTAGTTTTGTAAAAATAAAAAGTTGGATGGTTGTAGTAATTACACAACAACATGTTGTTGTGTTTTGTGTGTATTCTTCCCATGTTCGTTATATTAGCGGTACAAAAATTGAATGAAATTTAATGCGAGGTGGATGGATGAGGGATTTTTGTTGGATCTGGAATTGAATACATGAATATAAAACATATATTTTGCGAGAGGACAGAGAGAGAGAGAGAGAGAGAGACGGCAAAGGAATCAAAAGAGACACAAGAAAAAAGTATTTATTTCTATTGTGCAAAAATTGATATTGGTCAACAGAATTGCGATTAGCAAATGCCAAGCATGGCAATTTCAGCTTTTTATCTGTTCTGCTCTTGTCTTGTCTTTTCTCTCTCTCACTCACAGTCAGTCAGATCATGTTTGTAACACAAAGGCTTTTCATTTTGCACAAAGCTAAAAGCTATGTATATGTAGTATGTAGATATGCACAATTCGTTTTTGGTTTTTGTGTAAAAAAAAAAACATTTCCCATCCTTTTCTTTGGCTCACCCTCTTTCTACTACATCCATTCCATTTCTTGAGCATTTTTATTAACAAGAAAAAAAAGCGAGAAATAAGTTGGTTCGTGTCCATCCGACTGTGTGAGGGAGAACCAATTCGATTACAATAGTAGTGGATTTTATACACGAATATTATGAATATAAAAATATTAACACAATGGAGCTCTAACATTGACTTGGGTTGCAATAATTTCCCTAAACGAGAGCTATAAGTTGTGGGTATGAGGCGAGTTAGTTCAGTTGTTGCTGGTTTGCAATATTCAAGTGAACACAGGACTTGGTGTAAAATCAGTAGTAAGTTTTCAGTTCCTTCCTGATTCACAGAGTTCAATGTACCAGTCTGCTGCTTGCTTCAGAGCTATTGCCATTCCTCCACCACCATACTATTATATATGGTGGATGCAATATTATGAGATGCTAAAAACCCACCCGAGCACCACCACACTACACTTTTTTTTTTACATATCTATCAGTACATAACATAACATAACAGCAGCCGAGAGCTAAAGGCTCTCTAACTTGCGTTGTTGCTATTATCATCAGCATCAGCGGTCGGTCGGACAGAGACTGATTTTGCAAAGCTGTTTTACTTATTCTGGGGCTCTAGGATGTGTATATAGCAACTAGCAACATACATGCAACAAAAATCCTTTTGTGTTAATTCCACATGCATTGCATATCATCACTACTATATCAGCATCACATACCTACATAACAGCAAGAGGATAATATATAAGTTTTGCGAGAAAACCCTTTTTTCGCCTGACTCATTGAGAGAATAGAATTGAATAGAGAGAGAGAGATGAGATGATGCACTGGGTTGCCGTTTTGCCGTGTGCTGGCTGAGAGCTATGGCTATATGCCTACTATAAACTATCTTTTTTATTTTATCTGGTTCTCTTTGCTGCGTGTGCAGTAAGTAAGTAAGTAAGTAAGTAATGATTACTACGAGTTACGTAGTATGAGATTTTTGCCTGCAAGACAGAACGTGTTTGAGGGAGTATGAAAATAATGGGAATGGCAAAAGGGATACGAATACGAACTAACTATAAACGCTGTAAAAAAAAACTTTTTTTTGAGATTGGGATATGGGATAATATTATGTTGTGTGGCAGAAAGAAGTTTCCCGTCACAAGTTCGTTCTCTCAGTCGTTCAGTCAGTTGCTGATGCTGCTGTCGAAGAACTTTTATAAAATGAAAGCTGTTACCTATGTTGTTGTTGTGTGCACTTAATAATACCAAGAGTTAGGAAACGACGAGGAGATAAATAGATACAGAGAGAGATATTGATAGATAGATAGATATAGAAATAGATTGAGAGGAAATATCACCAACAAAACAATTGACATTGTCATATTTATATTTTTTTTTAGTTTTATTTTTTTTTTGCATTTCAAGTGAACAGGGTCAAGTCACACATTTTTGTTATCGTTTTGTGCACACGTCTTGTGCAAATGGGGATTTGCATGGATGCCCTTGAATGTCAATCAGTCTGTGCGTGGACAGCGAGCTAGACAGCTTCACCAGCAAAGCGGCATCATCATCATCACATTTCCAGTATTGATCTTGATTGGGAATTGGTGCGCTGGTGTTTCCCCTCTGCCTGCCTGAGTTTATACAAGTTGGATACAATTTTTTTATTGAATGATTTTGACAGGAGTAGTAGAAATGGATCATCAGTTAAATTATTAGCAGTTTATAAAATTATTAGATAGAAAACATGAAATGTGGAAGGAGAATAATATGGATTATTAAAGGATTTGTGCCAGGAGAGCAGCAGGATATCATATAATCTACATAAGGATTTGTCATATAGGTAGAAATTATTATTATTGTATTGTTGATGAATTTACATTACAACTCGCTCGCTGCTCTATAGATTCTTATTATAACATAACACACTTCTTGTGGTGCAACGTTTTTGGTGTAACTAGTACCTCACAACTTATTAACAGCAACGTTAACAACTACCTCTAATAATTTCAAATTTATTAACGTACTGATCGACATCACCACCACCGGTCTAATAATAACAAGTTTAACATAACTGCGAGTTCAATGGAATAACAACATATATATAACATGTCTTTGGTGGTTGGAAGTGTTCGTTTCTGAAAAAAAAAGAAAGAAATATATTTGTAGTGCAAAGTGTGTGGCGGTGGGTTCATTCATCATGGTCTGACTGTTTTCTTCAGTTCCATTTTAAACATTGATCTACAGAGCTGCTAGAAAGAAAGTGATTCTACAAACGAAAACATGGACTCGAAACATAAATCCGGGGTTTGGGAACAAATTTTAACGGACTCTTTGATCTTATAACATAATAAAAAAATCTCTGAATAGTATTTATACGTATATCGTGTGTGTAAAACTTTTTGCATGTTCGTTTTGCATGCGGCTTGGTGTTATTGCTTTGTGAACTTTTTTTTTGAGTTTTTGGGACTACTACCCTGTCCCCTGAACCTGAGTTTTTGTAACCTTTTTAATTTCCTTCTTATTGCTAACCTCCGTAATCACAAAATCTGCAAAGCTGGCTGAGCCACGGTTTTTCCAGGTGAGACACGCACGTCCACGTGCAGCACTACTCTACTCCTCTTTCTCCATTAATTTACACTTTCAACGTGGCATTATACCCCTCCACGGTCGTCGCCCGTCTGTTGTTGGAATACACGGACGGGCTGCGGCGAGGAAGTAAAATAAAATCTAGAGCAGTAGTAGGGTCGTGGTGGGTGGGTTTTGGAATGTGAGTTCCAATGCAGGGAATTGGCTTGTTCGTAGTAGATTATTATTATGTAAATTAAATGGTCAAGCAAAAGCAAGCACGACGAGCTGAATGAAACATCATGATGATGATGATGATTGTGTCTGTGGTCTGACTGAGAGAGACAGGAGTCAACTTTGTTGAGCAGTGTGTTCCATTGATTAACTTGATATCAAAATAAACTACTTACTTTTGCTTTTTATTACAACCTCACTTTACTCCCCGCTACATAGTACTACGACGAGGATGATAAAGGAAGTTTAATAATATTTACACAGTGTTTAGGACTGGTAACGATAATAATTTCTCATTGTCAGTGCTCAGGTTTTGACAGGAGGTTTTGACAAGAAAGAAAAAAAAAAGTTTAGTAGATTATTAGGTAGGTAGGTACTCCTTACTATTGTGTATCATCATCGAACAGATAGACGAGGCTTGGGAGAAGGGACGACGACGAAATGTGCATACTTAATCCTGTCTCGACAATTTTATCCCAAAATGGGCATCGATGATATCATTGTCAATCATAAGTAGTTGGCATGTTCAAAGAGATGTTGATGATGATGATGTTTTTATTCCATTTAATATTTTTTTCCTATTCTCATGTTCAATGTTTCGTTGTCCAGAAGAGCTGCTGCCCTCCTCATTTGTTTGCCTCTAATGAGCAGCACATTAGATATGTACATATTTAAATTTTAATATGTAAAACAAATGAAAAGTATTAAAAAACTCGCAAAGTGGTTAGGTGGTGGTGGTGGTGGTGTCGCTTGCCGACAATAAAAGTACTTGTTTGTACAAGTTATATTATATACTTAATAGCAGCACAGCACTGCCCAGAGCTGTACATACAACTTAACTACCTGCCTGCCTCACTCACGTCGTAGATCACATTTTTCAAGTGGAAAACTTGCTCCTGATGCTTACACGACGTCGTCGTGGTGGAGTACATTAAGTCAATAAGTCAAGGCTAGGGATTTTATGGCAAGTTTAAATAAGCCTTTAAGAGAGCTAATTACAGTGTACTAGCGCAACAATTCCCATTTATCTCTTGAAACCCCTTTTGTTCTCTGTCAAGATGGCCATCATCAATCATTTCCATGTTTTTACAGATATAATATGCTTGCTACTTGCTATCATGTTCCAAATATTATACACTTTTTTTCTTTGGTTTTTTTACCCAATCTTGGTCGGACAAGACAATGGCCACGGGAGCGAGGGTAGCATAATATGATATGGGTATATAGCGCTATCAATTAGAAAGCAAATTTACAAGGAGCCCCCGACGCCACCACAAACATATCTTAAATAGACCACAACAGAGCCATAAAAATAATCCCCATCCCAATTTAATACTGGTGGCAGAATACCAAGGCGCAAAAGCGCAAGTATAATTGGATGTCTTGAAGGTTTTATTGACTTTTGCCTCCAACGACATACATAAATATTTACGACTTGGGTCGAAAGGTCGGCTTTTTCTAGGTTTGCGCGTTTTGGTCACTTGAGTAAATAACCGTCGTGGTGTGTATTCCATGCAAAAACAAAAAGTAAATAAAAAAATCCATCTTTAATATGAGCAAATATCATACTTAATAATAATATTATCCCAGTTTTTTAAAAACCACTTCGTCTCTCTTATTGAGTATCAATATTTGAGCGAAAATAAGATACCTTGAGAAGATAATTTTTGCTTTATCATCCTTCTTGTTCAAATTTCATCCATTTTTACTGCTCACACAGTCGACGCGATGTTCACTAGCTGTTCATCAGAGAATGAGTAAAATCCGTCACGTAAAATAATAATCAAAGATTCATGAGTGGTTGAAAATAAAAAGAGATGATCATCATCAAAAATGTGTGCTGTTGTTGTTATAAAGTCCAACACATAATAAACCTATAAGCACTGAATCGCCTGCTATGCTCCTGGTCAATTATATATTTTTTTCTCAATAAAATTGTCCTTAGAGCAGAAATGAGCAATCGGAAAATTGGTTCGTGGTTCGAATGGATGCTGCTGATATGCCGAATGCATTATGCATACCTGATTACTACCATGATGATGATGATGAGGAGGATGATTTTTTTTCTCCATTAGTTTTATTTCTCATTTCTCTGATAGGTTTTAGAAGAGGATGTTTGTACACTCTGTGTCGTGGACTAGAACATGAATCCCAGCATATTTTTCAAAGTCTGCTCTGCTCATATATACATTTTTGATTTTTGTGTGGCTCTCCTCGAGTCTCATCACGTCGGAATTGCATGGTATACGCGTTTTATTTTGCTCTTACTATCACACCACTTCATCTTGCATATCAATGTCAATGTGAGAGAATATTCACAATAGTAGTGACTATAAAAGCTAACTCATTCAGCCACTTGTCATTCTTGTCACCATTTTTTGTTCGGATGAATGGCATTCCCTCCTCATATAAGTATATAAGTACATTGTTTTTTGTTCCCGTCCCGTGGAAGACGTGGACCAAAAAAGTTATTAATATATTGGAACGCATTGCATTGGAGGCAAAACGTGAGGGGCTATCAACCAGCAACAATTATTAAGTATTATTATTACGTTTTGAAATGGGTATAGGTATGGTCCGGATTCTTTGTCATGGTGAGATGTGTCTACTAACTAAACTAAACTGGAGGTATACATAGGCATAGGGAGGGACACGACACCAGAAGGAATCTACATGTCGTACTGACTCATTATATTTTACGAATTTCTTCTTCTTCTTGAGTAACATTCAGGCCTGCACATTTTGGTGACTTGGTTCCTGATTTAATTGGAAGGGAATACGTCATCGCTAATTGTTTTGGGATTTGTGACCTTGGTAATTTCTGACCTGACAAAAGTCCATAATATTCAGCAGCAGTATATATCTGTATGGAATAAATTGCCATAAAGAGATAAAGTGTTTGTCATGATGATAGTTTTGAAGTTAACTTGCGTACAGCACAATACGCAATAATACGCACATCGTCCTTATTGCTTTCAAAATAAACCTGTCAATTACCAATTTTTGGCTGTTTAAATGCAAGTTTACTATGTATGCTCATGCTCACAAAGGAAAAAGGGAAGATGAAAAATGGCTGGCAAGCAAGCAATGAGGTATTATGAATCAGCGTTTGATTGAGTCAATTGCGTTTTCCTCAAACTCACCAGTCCATCTACGGACAATGCATAATATGTTATATTTGATGGAAATACTATAAATATCATTTGCTTTGGATTATATAGCCACTATCTATTTAACATTCAACATAATTACCAAAGTTCCTTTTTTGCTTTTGATTTGCATTGGAGTGGAGCACAAAACTAATGAATTTGGTTTTACTAGTGTCACTAGATGAATCCAGTTAGGACCAGGTAAAATTTTTTTATGTCATGCTATTTATAGCGTACCGACCGATTAACTAAAACTCTATTTATTTTGCTCATATTATTAAATACCTGGAGTACTTTGTGGAATAGATTACACTACATTTTTGAGACCTTCAAATACCTATTGTCATATAGCACTCCAAATTATTGAAGTAGTTATACCTAATTTATGGTCAAAGTGTAACTCTTCTGCATTTTGCGTGTCATGCCAAAATTGCAAATTTGCATTAATTACAGTCTACCTGCCATTCACCGCTGTCGCAACATTACGGACGGAAAAGTAGTTAAAAAAACTGCCAGGCTGGTGAACTAGTAACCTAGAAACATTGAATGTGTACTATCATTATTTCCGAAATATCGACTACTTTGACACATTTTCCACTACATGAAAAGGATAGCTCAAGTGGTTTTCGCTCGATCCTTGGCTGCTGGGCTGGCGCACGCCATATCATGCAAAAATAATAATTCCATGTGTTACCCAAGTTCAGGTAGACAAAGGAGAGAGCTCGAATTTTGCAGTGTTGTTGCCCTCATTTCCAAAAGTCCATCAGGGTGTTGTTATTACCGAACCGTCGCGTCGTCGTGTCCATACTTTTGGCATGGAGTGAATAAAACTCGTCGTGTCCACTGCGGGACAACTGCCTTTTCCCCTTGTCATTCTTCCCAAAAATGGTCGCTACTCAACATTTCCTTTATTGCTTGCACTCTTATTATTATTCTCTGCTCTGGGATTTCTAGGACACATTTTCCTGCAAACACGACGGACGACGTCGTCCAATGTTCTGGAAACCCATCCTTCCTTACTGTGACACTGACCTGATGTCCAGTATGTAGATTTGGGTTTACGGTGCTAGTCACGCGTCTAATGAGCTCTCCATCCAAATTTGTGGGGCTTAGTCTGTGATTTGTGATTTAAATAAGACGTTCTCATCTCCAAATTTGGCTATCTTGTAGTAAATCCCATCAATTTGCATCCTTCCGAATCGCTCGCCACACCAATCCGTGCGTCACTCTGACTGACCAGCAAAGTTGTGAATTATATTCATTGTGACAGGGAGGAACAGGGATCATCATCAACATCTAAATAATTATTTTAGACTATCTAGTTCCTCAATTCTAACAACAAATTAGCCCGTGTAGGAGGAGGCCATCAAAGACAAACGACGTGATTAACTTTTAATAGTCTGCTGGTTGGTAGTCGTAGGTATTCGCTGCCTCTTGTGTGTACCAAAGTCGCGTAGTAATAAATGCCGGTGATCAAGGAAAAAAGACACTTGACACATGCGACAAAGTGAAAAGCCATTAAAATGACATTTGAAGCAATAACTACGCTAATATGTGTACACATGTACTCATGATGGTTAACCATTTAGCGAAGTGCTGCTTTTTGAAGTGATACCCTCTTCTACTCCAACCCGAAAAAAATCTCACATTTACATTGTTAGACGGACGGACTGCGGTGGTTGGTGATCTGTAATTTAAAGCAAAGGAAATTAATTGTATAAGCCTCTAACAATCTCAAGTGAAGCACCACCAACCACCATTGGAGTGAATTTTTTCCCCTTGCCTTGTCAGTTTTGTATTCCAGTTGCAATAAAACCTTGAGGCATATCGAATGGGAGTAGTAACGCTGACAAGTAGTTATATACCAACTGAGATCATTGTTAAAGGCTTTCTTTTCGTGTAAACGAGTGGTGGTAGAGTGTGTGTATACTCGAAAAGGAGTCGTCAGTTCATCAATCGCCACTTTTAGTTTTTTTCTCTCTCTCTGTCTCTCTTTATGCGAGCACACTTATCCAGCCTTTTTAATCCAAAGGGAGAAGAAGAGGAGAGAGAGAAAAAAAATCCCCACGATGATTTGTTGTTGTGAAGGAAGACAAAAAAATTGAATTGTGAATCCTGTCAAGACGCATGCATACTAAAAGGTTCAATTTTTGATGAGGTGTGCAGCAGTCAGTAGTAGTCTCTGATTTTCCATCTGGGTTGCGTCATTCCATAAATCGCTGGCTGGTTTTGCTCATGGGAATTTGCATAGCCGAAAATTGGAAGTCTGTTTGTTGTTGGTGATTTTTAGTATATATCGTCCATAAAATATATAAAACAGTTCATTCGAACCAGAATGAAGGAATAATATAATCCCTAGTGACTTTTAGCTTCGGTTGTTTCCAGTTTCCAGATTTGCTCCAACGCATATTAAACGTTCACGACGACTCCGAGTTTCTCCGTTACGGGGGAAAAGGGACTAGGGAAGAATTGAAGTGGTGGTTTAAGATTTTTAGGAATATAGGACAGCAGAAATACTTGTATTTAGTTTTCATATATAGTTTTAGTTATGGATTCATTAAGCAACTTTTTTATTCGAGGCCAACCCTTTTACTAGTGACTTTGCCTAGTCCTTCGGGAGAGACAAAACTTTGCAAACGACACACAAGTCATTTTGAGTTGACGTTGACTTGACTGCACTAAAAATATAAAAGTTCACGATTACGGCCGGATTTTGGGCATAAAGTTGAGTTGAAACCGGTCCGTTTATTAATAATTTTGTGTTTTTATTGTTTATTTTATGCGGCTCCCAGTTAGTTTGGTATTCATGGGGTTGTTGGTTGTGGTGGTGGTATCTGCTCGTCGTGAGATGACTAATAACCTGATATGGTACTACTGAACCCGACCGCAAAGCTGCGCAACGTACAGCTAAGCTAAATCCCACTTGGCTACCAAAATTATTTAAATCCTATCCTGGCTAAAACACACGTTTATTGTCTTCACTTACAATTAGTTTCAATGCCAGTCTTCATGAAAGTCAAGATAATGAATGGCCTTGATTTTAATGGAGAAATTGTGTAAGTATTTGTTGAAAGTCCTCCTGCTTTGCTGCTGAAAAAAGCGCAACTTTCCCAAAAGGTCCAGTTGATACAGATAATCCGTGTCAGGGAGCGACTTTATAGTGGGATCCTTGATCCTTATAATTCATAAACTCTGTTCGATTTGTACTATAACCTCATAATCTATAAACCACCAGAACGTTTCTTACCCATTTCCTTCATTAAATCACAGATTTGTATTCATATGAGCATAGCAGCTTCAGCTAGCAAACAAGGAAAAATACGGAAGAACACTCACTAACTACGTACGACTACGGTTACGGTTATCTAATCTCAAAAGTTATTTTAGTGAACTCTTCTTCACAACAGCGCTCCTGATAAATTGTACGCAGTGATTTGTGGCTCTTTTGATTGTTTTCCTGATATCCCGTGCGTCTGTTTTGCTCCTCACCAGAGACCACACACGGCGCTCCCTCTTACTTATCGTCCAAAATGATGTTGGCAATCTACTTCGAAAGGGTAATATGCATTCGGATGACAGTTCCGACATAAAAACACGGAGCCGTCATAATAATATGTATGTCAGCGGATAAAAAAATGTAGTTTGGTGGTATTTATATAATTTCTATAGTGGAGATAAAGAGTGTTTGGGGCATAGGGGTAATGAACGAATGCTGGCGTTGTTACAACACTTTTTATCAAATATGGCTGCTCTCTCTCAGAGATTACATGACTACTAAAAAGGGAAAAGAGATTAATTACCTGACCACGGTCACAGTGTAGGCGGACAACCGGCCTACAGCTTGTGGTTTTTAGTGGTCGCTTGCAAAAGAGCGTGTGGGCTTGCTCTCTTTTTTTGTTTTCGTAAATAGTAGTGAAGGTGTTGCTTTACTACTACTTCAACAGACACAAGTGTAATTATATGTGGTGGTGGTGGTGGTGGGATGGTCTTGAAATCCTCTCTCGACTTTTTTATTTTATCATGAATACATACTTTGTTTTTGTCCAATACCAAAAGTTAGCGGATGTCGTTAGATAACTCAATTTCCAATGAGGGCAGAGGCCAGACTCCCAAGTCCAAGCCCACTCTGCTCTAAAAGGAAAGAAAGGGATGAGCTTAAAAAGTTGCAGATTTTACAAGAAAATGAGAGAGAGAGGGGAAATTTGATGTAAAAGATGGATTTTTCAGGGATAATTTTCCAACTGGCATTCTGTTTTTGCTTTTTTATTCTTCTTTACTCTCAAAACTAGTTCATAGAGGAGTTGGATTATTATAGGGAAGTTGTGAAATTCCAAATGTAAAAAAAAATTTGTTATGTTCATTTCATGTTCATCATAATATAATATGCCCATGAACTTGATCTTGAAATGTTTGCTGACAAAAAGGCTGTTAAATTGTGAACAGACAGTTGTTGTTGCGTATATGTATGAGCAATCAGCAGCAGCGTTTGTAATAATCAATTATAAAAAGAGGGTACAGGTAGCAGCTAATTTAGCATAGCAATATCATCATTATTATTATTAACATTTTTTATGCTGATGATCATACCTGCTGCTTGCTGCTCCTTCTTGTGTCTTGTCAACCATCCACCCATTTTTCTCCAAATATGGCGTAAAATGGGTTGCTGTTGAAAGGAAAAAGTGAGCAATGGTTCACAATGAATTGTTATTGACGTAAATGCGATTCCTCTCCTGATTATTATCTCAAGGAAGGCGAAAACTAACTATTGATTAAATTATTATTACCTATATACGTTCGTTGCGTGCGTGTGTATTAAAAAAAGTAAGGATCCAAGATAAAAATCGAGAGAATCTACTAGAATCTCCATGTAAGTATGGAGTTAGAGCGCTGCATATTTGGACATATATTTACACATTAAAAAACAATTTTTCAGCAGCCTCCGCCATATTTATCAGTATTTTTAGGATTTTTTTCTTTCTTTCTCGACTCATGATGCCTTTGTTTTCTTGTCTTTAAACTCGTCGTGTCGATATCAATGTATATAAAACTTGAGTGATGTCATTTTACTCGCGATGAATACAATGCTAAAAACGAGATATACTATCGACTCCGCTTATTAAGTAGCTTTGTTTTAGAGGTCTCATTAGTTTAATCAACTAGTACAAATTACCCTCTTGAGTGGTGCGCTTTTAATACTTACTTGCCAATAATATTTCCAAATTCATTATGAGGTTGTTGTCTGGCCTGGCGCGCGAGAGGGTCGTAATATTATATTGATTCCGTCTTCTCTTCCTCCAAATTAACCTTAATAATATATATGCGTTTCTTCTTTTTTCAGCAAATTTCGCGAAAGTCGTCGGAGCCCCCGGGAGGCGTGAATGGTCGTCGACGGATTGGCAGGATGTCGTTGGGTGACATCGGGCCCTGTCATGGGTCGCTGTGCAGTTTGACCCCGAGTGTGAACATAATATCGTCCACGAACAATAACTGTATTGTCAGCAAAGACTCGTCTGCCTCAGGCCCTGTATCGTTGCCGCTTCCTGGTACGACGGCGGACATCAGTCGACATCCTCTCAGTTGTTCTATCTGCCGTGGAAAGTTTAAGAATCCAAAGGTAGGAAAAACCATTTAAACTTACTTGTTATCCACCAGTTCACTTTTGTTGAATATGTGTTTTCTTCTTGCAATCTGGGTCGAGTTCGACATGAAATTTGAAAATAATTGGACTTTAAACTACTTAATTTTTATTCTGCTTTCATGATGATCCCCAAAAATATGCATACATAATTTGACGAATATATTATGCACCGGTAACCAAAGGGCAGGCAGAGTGGTTTCATATATACGAATACAACAACACGTGACACGATGCAGTCATTTTTTATGCACATCCGTTTTACCTAATATGCCTAAAGGAGCAAGTTCCCTTAATGGCTGGCTTGCTATTTATATGTATAGTAAAACGACCAATTTTGAAGCCATTTCTCAATTTACATATATAAACTAGAGAGGAAATATGAGGGCAAAGGTCACAACAGCTTTCTACAAAAAAAACCACCAACCACAACGATCGAGTGCAAAATGCATAAGAGTGAGTAGGTAGTAAGTACATTGGAAAAATGTTAAATTGAGTAACTGTTGCATATTAGTAGCACCACGAGCAGTCGGCCGCATCCTCCTCCACTCTGACATTTGCCTTCTTTCTTTTGCCACAAGTGAATCAAGTATCTGTTTACAGTAAAATCCTCTGCTCGTTAGCATATTACACGACAAAACGATAATATATTATTATGGTAGTAGTGCAGTAGTGGTCGCTAAAACTCGTGTTGAAGTGACGTTGATGGTAGTAGTAGACGGGAATGAAAGGGAGAGAAAAAAATATATAAATGTTTACTGCAATTTCCCATCCTCAATCCTCACTACCCCAATGTTTGTAACCCAAGTAGGTAAGTGTAGCCGCATAAAATGTGTCAGTCAGAGTATTATAATATGAGCCACCAGTACCACCAGCACGCAGGCTTCTTTAATGTTTGAAGGAGCTTTCTGACCTTGTATAATATATTCTCCAGTATAGCGGTTCCATCCACTTGTCCTGTCACAATTCTTCCAACCAACCAGTGCATGTTTTGCCAGACAGCGAGAGTTAGCATATGAATATTACGAAATTTTTGCTCCCAGTTTGATAATAACGAGCGAAAGGAACTGAGGAGGACGGAGGAGAGGGACGGACTCTTTCGTGTATTATTTTCCTCTCCCAGAAACCGAACTCTGCCCCTGCACACTACTTTGTTTCACTTTTTGTGTATAAAAACGGCAGGATTTTGCTAAATGGTATTCAGTCTGAAAACTTTGCACTTTCGTGAAAGTGGTTGTTTTTCACCTAAAGGCAGAGAGAGAGAGAAGAGAACCAACGGATTCAGTTAACTTCTGAAAGAGACTTACTTCAAAGACGTCGACGACGGAAACATATTCACTGTGAGTAAGTAGGTGGTTTTTAGTTTTTTTGTGCTGAAGGCTATATAAACTCTTTAAACGTAAGATTGACATGTAAAAGCTCAAAGGTTTTAAAAGTAGAAAAAAAAATTAGAAAGGTTACCGATATATAGTCCCACATTTCACGCACGTGTTTTTTACGCAATACTCGGCATTTGTTATGGATCGATTAAAAGAAAAACTGTGCTAATACGCGTGCAACTGTCGAAGAATGAATAGTTAAATGCTTGATGATGGCTGTTTTGTTTGTGTGAGTGAGTGTAAAGTGGGGATTATAACAAAGGGGAAAGAAAAAACTGCTTAAAAATTCGCATTTTTTTTCTTGTAACCCATAATAGGTAACAATATATCCCCTTTGTAGTCTGCACTTCTTGTTTTATGAAAGTTAGTTGTTGCAAAAGCGGTGGTGAAATATAATGAAACGCCTGTCGTCAACGAATATATATCCCTTTTGTAAAAAAAATGTTGGTTGAAATAATTTTTTTTTTGAAGAGTGTGATTTCAAGCTACCATATTTATTCTCTGACCTGCGCACCCACTGAACAAATTTAAGACTGAAAGAAAGGGTTAGGTTTAGGTTTTAGAGTGGTACTCATTCGGTACGGTCGTGCTTGGGTGACAGTTTTAAAATATAAAAAAAACCAGTTTCAGCAGTGACATTTCCGTTTAATGTTGCCGTGTCGGTGTTAATTCGAGCTTCCATGTAATCTGATCTCTCTAATCGGAGAGTTTCACGACGACCACGGCGACTACTACGACCGACATCATGACGGTGGTGACCAGTCAGCTCATCTCATCATCACCGCCTAGTTAATCAAATAAGTATGTAGAGATCACAGATTGCCAGAGAGAGAGAGAGAGAATCATTTTACGTGATTGTTTTCATTTTTTATTATTTTTCGAGACTCTCTTGCTAAATTAGTTTTTTGTACATGCGTATACGTGAAATATGGGTGTTGGGAGCAGTATAGTTAGTTGTTGCTAAAAAAACATCTCTTGTAACTGTCCTCTCTCTCTACTCCCGTCCTCCCGACTCTGGCATGGCATGCATAAGGTCATTTCATTACCTGCTTCCGTTCCTCATAATATTATTATTTTTTTAGGACTGGGTGTGTAGGTGTGAATACAAAAAGAGTGTGCTATAAAGTCGAATAGATTTGCATGTTGTTGTTGTGCAGGTTGCTTGTAAATAGTGTTATTTGTATGAATGTAGCCAGGTAATTAATTCGAAGAATTCACTCCATTCCATGCATGGAAAAGCAGGAAAAACACTACCTTTTTTAAAAAAGTTTGTACATCATTTTTAAAGCTCCTCTCTCTCTCTATCTCTGTCAAACCGTCCGTGTTTAAAAAGCTCTCACGTAATACTTATATCCGCTACTAGACTTGAAATATATATAAGAGACACCACATCACCTCACTTTTTATTATTATTATTATTATTATTGTATACTCTGTTTCACTTTTGAAAAAAATAAGCAACTGGGGAGGAACTCACATTACTTATTCAAAAATGGGATTCTAAATTATTTTCCATTATTTCAATCTCCTCTCCTCCTGCCTCTCGCACCTACTCGCCTCTTTCATCCATTTTCATTTTTTTTTGCATGATGCTTTATTGACATGCAATCGACTTTCTGATCTTAACATTTCGCTACTACTATTACTTTCCTATTACTACTATGTACTTCACCTCCGTGCACACGACTTTAATACTGTTTTGATAAATCCCTATATCTAAGTAACATGTGCACGCTTCCATCCAACTCTCAACTCTGTTAGAGACCTTTTCCATTTTTATCCCAGAGAAATTGGTGGCGTTTTGAGGTGAAACAAAACACATTTTTATGGGAGTCTGCCGGTCTTGTTTTCTTTAGTCGTAGTCAAGTCCAGGCCGGAGTAGCATGCATCATGCATATGCACACGACAAGGCCAAGGTCATTTCGGCCCCTTCAACAAAGTAATCGCAAAGTTGTGTTTTTTTCTTTTTCTTTTTTGCAAATCTCCTTGTGTGTTTGGTTATGTGTGTTGTGGTAGGGGTGGAGTGAATTTTAAGTCGAGAGTGGAACGTGCTTGGAGTATACTTTAATCTGGAGGAAAGAAAACTCAAAACTCTGTTTATTTTACTGTTTCAAGTTTCTCAACCAACATCCATCCCTTGAGTTCAAACATAATACTTATTAATATGCTCGTTATTATTACACATCTGCTGAACCCATTTGAACAATCTACGTTCGCCTTAATATCACCTTATAAAGTGTCATATTTCATTTCTGAGAAATACAAATCTCAAGTCTGTGACAAGAAGGAGCGGCTTGAAGAAGGAGTTGAGTGAGTGAGTGAGAGCGAGGCAGGGCATGTGGTTACAGAGACGGAGGGGGCTAAACAAGCAAGCATTATTACACTTTCAGAGAATTTCGCATTAATTTCACAGTTCTACCACACTACTACTCCACATTTTGTGACAGTGTAAATTAAAAGGAGGATAAAGTGGTTCGCATTGTGTTTAAATAGTTTTTTTTTTCGTACAAATGACCATGCCACTTGGAACGGCAGGAACCAAATTGGATGGCTAACAAGTTGACAAAGTAATCGTACTACTGAATACTACCACAACAACTAACTCCGAGTCGTTGGCATTTTTTCATAGGTATCCTATATATATATTTACAGACTTGGGTGGTGATAACAATTTTTGGTAGTTTACTTGTTTGTTGGGGAGTGGGAGACGACGGACGACTGAAAAGTATAAACTTTAAAAACTCTTCTTCTTCTTTTTTTTTGCTTTTGAAAAACTTGTTGATAATCCATGGTTTTTCGCTAATGGTTTTAGCACACCAAGTTTTATTGCTTTTCGTCCTCCGTACGTACGTCAACCACGACACGTTTTGAAGAAACCGAAGAAAAAAAATACAAGTTGGGCATAGTATATATTGTATACTCTGTAAAGTTGTTTCTTTTTTTTGGGTCTGGGGATGAAGTATCATTATTAACTTTGGTGCAGGCAGCAGATGAAGTGTTGTAGAATAGTAACTTATTGTGTCGGGGAGAATAATATCACAAAGACACACCGTTCTTTTATTTTTATACCTCAAACATCAAAAGAAGAAGAGAAGAAGAAGAAGAAGAAGAAGAAGGGAAAAAATACAATATCTCCATTGTTTTTATTAAATGTGCTCTTGGTTCGATCACGATTGGAATTGATTGAAAAAAAGAGGATTTTCTTTTTTTTGTTTCATCACTACTACCAACTACTTTTGCATGGATGGTGGTAGTCAATAAAGGGGGGCAGGTTTTGCGTGACTTTTTTTTCTCTCTCTCTCCCAGAAAATCCCCATACTTCACACCTATTCTCTCCTCTCATCGTTGTATAAGAAGAAAATCGTGGGCATTCAGAGAGTCTTTTGTTGGGGCCGTCATAGGATTTTAACAGGTTTTAAAGGTGATCATATATCATGCGTAATTGTTTAAAAAAATATCTCCATCAGCCTTATTGCTTTCCTTATCTCACTTTTTTTTCTGTGTCGGGGACTGGGTTGGGTAGGGTATATCTTCTTTTTTTTGGCAGGATTTGTTTGTTGAACTCTCGGCTTATGTAAACTAAACAAGCATTCCGTGCAAAAAAAAAGAGAGAAGCTTTCATATCATAAATATTATGGAGGATGGATAAGGTTTAGTATTCAAAGCAGGCAGGGAATGAAAATGGGAGAGAGAGTTTTGTGGATGTGGATTGTGGATGGATGGACGAATGAATTATTTGGCAATGGGTTGCCTGCCATGCATCCGTTGAAAATAAAAATCTTCTCGCCAGTTTTTGTTGTACGGTACGGGTGCCGTCGTCGTCGTCGTCTTCGTGATGGAATGGGAGCACCAGCTTCCACCTATGTCGTGTGTGCGATATATAATAATAATATTCAAAAGTAAAAAATACTACGTGGTGCTAAATATCATCAAACATAGCATAATATTATTTATACCGTTTTGAAAGTTAACAAAAATTCTAAAAGTATTTTTGTTTGTCCTTTGGTTTCAGTAGTGTTAGTATACGGTTTAAAAAAAATTGTAGGGTGCTGCTTGCTGGGATAATAATACCAACCATCATGGAAGGAGTAATTTGCAGTGGTAAAAAAATCATAGTTGTTTCAAGACGTGTCCAAGTCAAGAGAGTAGTGTTTCCACCTTTCCACCTAGCTTTGTAGTAGACTCATAATAAATAGGTAGGTTCTTAAAGCACATTTCTTAAAGCTATAAGCACTAAGCAGATATCTACAGAAGCGTGCCGGTTTGGGCTTGCGTCGGTTTTAAAAAAAGAATTTTGAAAGTGGATATGAAAGAAACGTCAGTTGCGTAATAACGTAATGTAAATGATGTGAATTATTGGTTTAGTTTAATTTGCATCTTAAAGTTGGATTTGGCCTGGGAATTACAAACCGATGATGTGAGAGTGTGCGTGTTTGCGTTGGATGAAAAAAAAAAGTTTGATGAGGAAATTATATGGTTTTGCGATAGCAGACAGTGGGGCACGATATGATGGAGTGAATGATAAAAATCGGGTCAGGCAGAGTACGTACGACTCTGTACTGTTGACTGTACTCCTCACACTCTCCAGTAATGAATGTCAAGACAAGCGGCAGGTTTTTTTATACGGGGAAAAATATAAGTTCTCCATTCATTCATTTACCATTCCATCACGACCATCATCATCATCATCATCATCATCATCAGATTCATAATGAATAATGCTATGTGCCAATAGCAAGTGTAATAAAACTTGTGTGATGTATTGATTTTGATAATCTGAAAAGATAAAAAGATGATTGCAAAGGAGTAATAGTAGTTATAGTATTATAACGCGAGAGCGATGATGTTCCATTTCCTAAATTCCTGATAATGAGAGCAATTTTTTTTCATACATGTTGTTTTCTCTTGTGTTTATTGCAGGTTTTACCGTGTTTGCATACCTTTTGTGAGTGCTGCTTGATAGCATACTTACCTCCAGAGAGCCTGACACTGACTTGCCCTGATTGTGGGCAGCAATCAATTCTTCCTGAGAAAGGGGTAACAACTATTTTTTTCTTTGCAATATATATATATATATATCATCATTGAAAATTAAACATGTTTGGGTAGTGGCATTGGATCATTCGCCTAATTGGATCTAGAGAGTAATTTGAGGTGGTGGTGATGGTGGTGGGAAGTTGAGGAGGAAAACAAAGTCAAAGTTAATGAGTGTCCGGTTAACACTCCATATAATATATATTTTTTCGAATAACTTTGCTAGGTCTCAGCCCTCCAAACCAATTTCTGTGTAACGAATCTCGCGATGGACAAGGAAGGTGTGGAACACCGATGTTGTTACTGTGGCCAGCAGGCCAAATTTAAATGCCATGATTGTGATCTGGACATGTGCCAAGAGTGCTCAGTGAAGCATCCTACGATGGCAAGTTTTTCCATAATATATTTCACTTCACACCACAAGGATTTCTGCTGATATTATATATGATATGGGCTGTGGTCAAATTGTAGATTAATTGTCTGGTTTTATATTAATCCATTTTGATGACAACGGCCAATTTTGAGAAAAAAAATGTTTAATTATGTATGCTTCAGGTGGATGATGGAGAAATGGGCAGTTCGTGTCATCAGATTTTACAGTTGGATAGTGAGCCTCCGCAACGCGTAAAGAGACTGACCAGTGTAAAAAGAACCAACAGTTCGTCAGAAAATGGTGACGGTGCCAGATATCTTTACTGTCCGAGTCACGCTGGTAAGAAAGAGTCTGATGAGCCTCCTATTGCCTATTTATGCAGGTTTGATGTGATATTATTATTCTACACATTGCTCTTTTGTTTCTTCACACAGGTCAAACGCTAAGATTTTTCTGCAAGGATTGTGACACTGCAATTTGTAGTAGCTGTACGGACATTGAACACGGGCGACACACGACAGTACGTGCTATGGATGCTGTTATGGAGGAAAAAATCAGACTACAAGAACTCATGGATTCGGTCCAGTCGAACGTAAGAAGACTGTTCCGTTCCTGTGTCTGAAAGAGTGTTTTCTGCTATAGGGATATTGTTTGTTAGTACGGTTTTTGTTTGTGGATTTCAGGTGGACAAGCTACAAGATGCAATCAAACTGACTGAAGATGGGAGCAATGCTTTAACCGAGCAAAAGGGTAAAGTTATAAGTGATATTGATGAGACTTTTGATAGCCTATTGCAACAAATCAATCAACGGCGACAGCAGCTAAAGGATGACGCAGAGACGCAGTTTAATCTGAAATTGGAACAACTCCGTAAGACACACAAACATTTATTTATTTATTTAGAATATTATTTTGAATTCGGGGGCTTATTATTGCATGTTGTTGTTGAGTATTTTAGTATATGATTTTGTTTCTTTTGGTGGGGATGGATTTACAGAAAAATCAAAAAATCTTCTCTCCACCCACCTCCAGGATGTGAGGGAGTGTTGTTCCCTTACTGAAAAGGCTTTAAGTCACGAAAATGAAACGGAAATTTTGTTTGTCAAAAAGCAAGTTGGGGAGCGGCTGGAGGAGTATGCCAAAATGTGTCTGAGTCCGGAAGCTCTTACCAAGGACGCAGCGATCGAGTAAGCTTTTCAGTATTCCTCGACAGTTGAGTTAGGCGTACGTACCTGGTTGAGGTTTCTAAATATGCATACAGGAAGTGTGTTGATTGTAGGTTTGACAAGCAGAGTCTGGACAGCGTGGATGTGAATGTACTGGGACGCGTGTTTTCCACTGTACAGAAAGGCTGGGCCTTGTCTGGGGATGTGGTGGAGTCACGATGCGTTCCAATCCAGCGGCGTCACTTTCTCCGACTTCACATGTCCACCAACAACTCTGCCGACATTCACTTTACAGACATTCAGGTTACTTGTTCCACCAAAGACGTCGTCTTCACCTTTGAGCAACCCATGGAGTCTGATAGTCGCACGTTTACGATCCGCTTTCTTGTGTCGCGTGTTGGGCCATTTGCGTTTTCCATTTCTGTCAAAGGACAACACATCTCAGGCAGCCCATTCCAGGTATTTAATTTTTTAAAAACTACAAAACCACACTGACGGAACACAATAAATAATTCTTGTTTGGCTGCAAATGGTTAACTGATGAATGTGCCCTGATCTTGTTGCAGTTTTATGCTTACGATGCAGACGACGGTTTGACGAGCTCTAGTCCAAGTCCTCATCATATGAATGGAACTAATTCCCGAGGGTCGCCAACGGGCAGTGGTTACCATCCCGCCTCGTCACGAATTCCACGTGCCAACGGTGCTGCATCTTTGTCGCCACGATCCAGAGTATCTACGCCCACCAAAAAGTTTCACAATGGGCACCACCACCACCAACATCAAATGCGAACAAATGGTGGTGAGTTATTATTATTATTAATCCTGATGCTGCTAGAGTCTACCAAGAGGTTCATTTCATCAACTGCTACGGCTCTTATTATTCTTCTTGTACTAATAAATGTTTGTTTTAAATAATGCTAGGCTCTGTTCATGGACTCGGCTCCAGCTCCCGGAGAAGCAACACGCTGGAGGACGATTTAATTTTAAAAATTGGTCAGCGTGGAAGAGGCAAAGGAGAATTTACAAATCCACAAGGAGTGGCGTCAACCCCTCAAGGCAGACTCGTTGTCACTGACTCGAACAATCAATGTGTTCAAGTTTTTGATAACACAGGAGAGTGTAAAGTCAAATTTGGAGTGCGGGGCCGAACCGTTGGGCAACTTCAGCGACCAGTTGGGGTTGCAGTGCTGCCGTCAAATGGGAATATCGCTATTGCCGACTACGATAACAAGTGGATCTCAATGTATGACCAAACTGGGAAATTTATGAGCAGAATTGGGCACGGAAAACTGCTCGGACCTAAAGGGATCACAGTGGACTCCAACGGCTTGATTTATGTGGTCGACAACAAAGCATCTTGTATCTTGATCTTCCAACCCAACGGGAAACTCGTTAATAAATTCGGCTCAAGAGGAAATGACGAAGGGCAATTTGCTGGGCCGCACTTTGTTGCAGTGAATAGCAAAGGCAGTATTATTGTCACGGATTTCCACAACCACTGCGTCAAGGCAAGAAAAGAAACCAACCAAAACCCTCCTAAAAATGACCATAGCGCTTGAAAGAATATCCATATGAAAAAAATAATCCAATATTTCCAACAACTTGGCCATGTTTTTATTTCTGTAGGTCTTTGATTGTGACGGTGACTACTTGTACAGTTTTGGGTCAAATGGAGAGGGTAACGGGCAGTTTAATGCTCCAACTGGCATTGCTGTTGACAAAAACGACAACATTCTCGTCGCAGATTGGGGAAACAGCAGAATTCAGGTTGGTTAATTGTCATAATTGGCTCTTCATCACAAAAAAAATCATCTATTTACTATTATTATTATTCCCTTTTGCAGATTTTTGACAGCCAAGGCTCATTCCTATCCTATGTGAGCACGTCCGTTGAGCCCTTGTATGGTCCACAAGGCTTAACAGTGACTTCTGATGGATATGTCGCAATAGCAGACTCGGGAAATCATTGCGTCAAGCTTTACAAGTATTCATATTAGGAAGGAGGAAGGAGCAGCCCTGCACTACCGTCAAAATCAATATCTTATAAACTCGTAAATAAGAAAAGCGTGTGAGGTGATGATTACCACGTTATTATAGAAGAAGAAGAAGTTTGGGAACGTGTATCGTAATTAATTCATCATCACCATCATCAACTTTGAAGAAAACATCCATTAATAATTAATGTCCTATATAGTTAATTACAAATGTCGCAGTCGCTATATTAATTAGAACCTTGATGAGTTAATTAATATTTTACCGATTTACCCATATACCTATACACATAAAACTTTAATCAATGTTTTGTTTGTTTAATGATGAATTTTAGTAAGTTTTGTGAATAGATCGTCTTATATAATATATATGTATATTATGATAACTCCTTACAGATTATATATATCATGAATTATATTATATTATGAATCTCGTGTGAAGTATTCATTGGAAATAAATAAAAAAAGACGATCATGTTAGCTGATAGAACGTGAATTGAAATGAGCGTTGTTTATATGCATGCTTCTTTTTTTATTAAAAACCTAAAAAAAACATCATATCATGCTGCTTTTAAAATGATGCGAAAACTAATGCCAAATGCCAGTGTATCAAGAGGCGTTTCCATATTCTCCATCCTATTTCTCGCAAATCCAAATTTCCAATTGAATCAATCAGCATAATAAGCAACTACATGCGATACTGTATAATATTCAGACACGGCAAGTCCCCCAAACTCAAGTTCATCTAATTGTAAGGTCGGCGGTTTTGGAATTTGGAGGTTTGGGATTTAAGATGAAGGAAAAGCGTGGCAAGGTTGGCATGCAAGCTAGCCCAAAAATATGAAACTAGAAGGAAGTATATTATTGAAACTAGAAAATCTTTAATGACAGAGCATGATATATTTTCTAATCAAGAGAGAAATCCTAAAGTTGACTTGAATGGAAAGGGAACAACACATCTGAAGAGTAAAAACATGAATCAATAAGTTTCTCAAGTTTGTGCTAAATACTTAGCAGCAGAATAGATTATTATTTTATAGCGTTCAGTATCACAGGAGGAGGGCATATTGGAAGGAATTGCAACATTGTTCACCACCTCAGCACAGCGCTCCCATAATTCCTTCGCGTAGAATCAACTAAGCAAATTGAACACCACAGTTTACAGCCCTAAATCATATAACAAATAAATAAATTAGAGAGCCATTTAGCATTTTTAGTCTGGAAAAAATGTTAAGAGAAATCACTTTGCTAATCAATTCATTCGGCCACATTGCAAAAACACATATTTTGCATTTTGGTCGAAAAGGGGGTTTCGTTCGTTCGGTTCCTCCCCTCCAATCTGGGTTTCCTCATCATTTCGGATTAATTAATTTCTCATGGTCAACAAAATAAATTAAATGTTTATGAGGATATTATTATGGCGGATGGCGATTTTGCATTAAGTGTCTAGCATTAAAATCAAAAGAAAATTATCTATCTTTAAAGGTAGTATGTAATTAAATTAGTTGAGCAATCAAACTAATCATCATCATAAGTCGGAATTTATGGCAAACGAGCCCGGTATAAAACGGCGCAAAACCTCGGTTACTCCTTCGTAGTGTTCTCTCTGCAAACTTCCCGGCAACCACCCCGCTCACCATCATTCTCTTTCGTTCACTCTACCGCCGCGGCTCTTCTTCCACGGCTCGTCAACGTTTCCATTTCATCTGTCGCCAGATTTCCAAAAAAATAAACTAAATTCCTAGTGATTCGAAATGAACACTGAGAACCGTTACGTCTCTCTTGACACTTTCCCTCTCTACACAAGAGCTGACTTTCCACAGGTTTGCATGGTATGTAATTATTTCCACACAATTCTTTCCTATTTCGTGTGTTCACATGCCAGTTGCCACCCTCAAATTAGTCAAATTTTGTGGGATTTTATATATATGTATCACTTTTGTGTGTTACGTAGTCCGCTTGCATTTCCAAGGCCATCAACAACAAGAAGACCCCTGTCAAAGAGAAGCACATTCGAAGTAATTCCACTCTTTACACAAATCATTAAAGACGTCGATCCAAAAAAAACTCACGTTTACTATGTTCATGTTCTCTCTTTTGTAAGACGCGATCATTGTGACACACCAACACGGAGGATCCACCTCGTTCATGGACTACGCTCTCCTCATGCCCATCAGACAAGATCCAATAATCTGCTGGAAATTTGTGCATGTACTCCACAAGATCCTGCGGGAAGGACACAGTAATGTTCAAAGGGATTGCGAAGCTTTTGCTTACAAGTTGGCTGACATTGGGACGGTACGTCGTCGCGATGATCATAAATATCTAAACAAAAAAATTATCCGTGGTGGTACATTCCACACTTTTGTAAATTTTAATGCACCTGCTTGCTGGTGGCTGGTGTTTTTGTTGCAGGAGCACATTGAGAGCAAATCCAAGTATGCGGGCATGGTCAAAGCATATTGCAATCTGGTTTCCACAAAACTCCAGTTCCACGAGTTGAACCGGATGTTTCCTGGAAATTTGGAAGTTACACTGGAGGAGCTGCTTCCTTGCCTTGATAAGAAAGAGCACGCTTTGTAAGAATAATGCCTTGTGAGTAAGTATTGTTGTTGTATTAAACAGTTAGTCATAATAAATGCTTCACTGACTTTTACTAGGTACCAGCTTTGCTACGACGTTTTTGACTACATCGATGGTATCCTAGAATTGCAAGACGAAAGTAAGTTCAAGAAGACTAATCCAACTACGACCATTGCAACCTTACATGTTATGCACTTTACATTTATCTATTTGTTTATTTTTTTAGTCTTTAAATGTGTAAGAAACCCAAACTCAAAGGTGATAAATGAGCACTGGAAATTATGCCCCGTGATTCCCTGCATGCAAGAGTCAATGCTCTTGTATGACTTCATCAAAGATTTGCTCGTATATTGCCATGAAAGTAAGTTGGCCTTTTGTACAGGTTTTCTTTTTCCCAATTCTCTTTGACAAGTTAATGATTTGATGCAACTTTCCCTCATCTGTTGTTACAAAGGTTTTTTAAAATTGTTTTTCCGTTTTTCCCTCAGGATTCCCACATACACGTCTTGAGGGATGTCGAAGACGCTTCCAATTCACGTTTGGAGGGTTGCAGCTCTTTATCAATCGAACAAGGAGTCTAAAGCACTCAAAGGATTTAATTAAAATTAAAGATCTACCAAAGGTAAGCAATATTCGTTCGTTTGATTAGCTGGAGGAAAATATGGAGGGTTGAGGGAAGGGAAATGTGTATTTGGCCTATATATTATATTTGATCCAAGTATGATGAATAATACTTTCCTGGGATGATCTTATGTAAACTCAAGGATCCGCCAAACTTCGTCCCAGCAGCCAGGAATGTTCTTGGAGGAAGTAATCCGTTGAGCGAGCTGTTGAATTTGGGGCACCCGAATGAACTCACGATCAGCAGCAGTTCGAATCCTACCACTTCTACTGTTGCTGGAGCAATTGGAGCAATGGGAGAGTAAGTGATTTTGAATCTATATTTAATAAAGGTGTTTTCCCAATGTTTTACGACCTTTTTATTCTCAGGGATGCTTATATGCGATGTGTGGCAGAGGAGTTGGCCAAGGTGAAACGGACCATGGACATGCTAACAGCGGAGACGGAGTATATGTTCACGAGCCTTGTTCAGCTTCAAATCTAATGCGTAAATAATATTTTCAATTGTCTATAATAATTAAGTAATTAAATTTTTGTAGCGTTTGTATTAGCGATTTCCTTGAATAAATCACATTCATTAAAACTATTTACACTTGGTGGTAAACCATTAGCTAATTGCTTAATTTCGTAAAGAGGCAAGAATGCATCGTATCCACAATCCATATTAGCGTCTAGCTATGTAGTATCATTAGCCCATGAACATAGTATAATCCCATTACATGCCTATTTTATGTAAAGTATATACACACTCGAGCACTCGACTCTTTAGAAAGGATTTTCCACCACAATTACCCCTTTTTTAACAAAATCTCTCAACTCGTCACTCCCCTGTCACTTTCCCTTTCAGCTCTTCGGCGTCGAGCGAGACTCTCCTCTCTCTCTCTCTCTCTCTCTCTCTGAATGTATTCTTTTTTTCTTTCTCACATAGCAAATCGGAGTGCGTAGCATGCATAAATTACAGGAGCATCAGCAGAAGCAGTTGTAGCATCATCATCATCCAATCCGGCCCTTTGCATCTTTTCCCGTAGTACATTTGCAACTGCACCCGGAGAGTTGGCAGAAAAGACTGAAAGACTGACAGGGAAGAAATAGGAATCGACACTTGGCATTTCTATATAGCTCATCACTACACACACTCACACGCCACACGCTCGCCTTTTGCCGTCACTTTTCCATCAAGTATTTCCTGTCTGTCGCCTCCTCTGTGTAACAACGACGACGACGGGATGAATGACAAGTCCAATGAATGAATGAGCTGCACGAGCGAGCAGCAGTTTGCTGAGAGTGTGGGTGAATCTCGGAGGAAAAGTCACATATTATTATTATGTAAGGTTGTCTTCTTCAACTGACTACGGTGGCGGCTCCATTGCAGTTCATCCTTATCCACTTCAATGAATAAGTGAACTTGGGAAAGGGAAGTTGAGGAAAACACAGAGAGAGAGAGGGGGGGGAAAGGAAAGGAAAATGTTGCATTATTTTTTGATTGGGTGCATTTTTATATATTATCCAAAACATGCATGCCGACAATTCTCTTTTCCATCACAACAACTTCCACTACTACATGATGATATTTACCACATTTTTTATACAGTACTCGTCGGTTCGGTCGGAGTAATAATGTTTAACTATTCATATGCTCTTCTTCCAAAAAAAAAACACAAATCTGGAAGGAAAAGATGTGGATTTCTGATGTGAGTGGATGGTATGGTGTGGGAGGGAGAAGGGAAAAAAAGTTTTTTTTTTACAACTAATTCTTCTTGCTTGACTTTTTCAATTCTAGGATGCAATGTGGGAAGGAGAAGAAGACGAAGCTAAATAACTCTCCCTAACTCTGATTGTTATACTTTTCATGGGTGTTTTTTGCTACCCTTTTTCGGATTTTTGGGATCCCTGGCTAAAAACGTAAAGACAAGAGAGGAGCATCACACAGTGGAGGGTTTTGAATGCGCGCATGAATTGGATAGACACTAGTGCAAATAGTGTGGATATCCAAGCAAGCAAAAATTGGAGGAAATTGTTCCTCCGTTTTTCGTTTGTTCGACGAGTAGAGTGTAAGATCTAACTAAGGTATACCATATGAGAGAGAGCCACTATGGCACGTTCAAACTCTGACTTGTCATATATGTGTTCCTTTTAGTGGAGGAACCGAGAGAGAAGAGAGCTCCGAAGCAAAAGCCAGAGAGCGACGAAAAAAAACGTGCAACTCATTCACTTTCTCGGGCATTTTTGGCAAGAGTACAAAACTAGGCTTCACTGCAGCCAAGTAGCCCATTTCGGGAAGAACCGTGCTATTGCTCACACACATCCAACACAACTCGCCGCGATATGATTATTATTATGAACACAAGAAAACTAGAGAGAATCAAATTTGAATGGAGAGTAGTAGAGAACACTGAGGGCTCTCGTTTGACCATATAGAGTAGTAATATTTGCTGACAGTGGTAAGGTCTTTCCCCGTCGTGGTGGTGCAGGAGTTATTACAGGGGAAAAATTATTGCCTTGCTCCACGTGCTAGAGTGAGTGTCTGTGTGTGGGTGGGTTGGAAGACTGCTGCAGTAAAATAATAATAAATATATTATATTTTCTCGGACTCGGACTTTTACTACTTGTCCACCAGAAAGTGGGGGTTGGTTGTCTTGTTCAGAGGGAACATGTATGGACACAGTATAATATTGGAAAGTTGTTCCTAGTGTGGGAAACTGCTGCTGCTGCTGAACTGCTCATTGAACCTACTTTGAATAATGTGAAGTAGCTAATATAATATCCTGTGTGGAGGAGAAAACTTGGACAATTTTGTGTGTTAGGAGGAGAGGAGGCCCCTTCCGCGTTCCACTTGAAACGGGGCGGTGCGGTGGTGGGACAGTGGTTCTTTTCTTTCCGTGGTGGTTTTTGTGCAATTGCTTTCCGCTTACAAAATATTCATAGGGTAAAACAAAAAATAGTCTCGGGGGAGTCATCGATTATCAGAGAATGAATTTCTCTATACGGGACTCTCAACGTTTTTATCTCAAGGTCTCTCACCAAACCTATTACTCTTTCGGCTTAGCTTTTTGTATTGCATTTAATATTGCATTAGATACTACATAATAGACAACTAGCGTAGGATTTTGCGAGTCAACTCAATAGAAAGAAAGCAGAATTGCGATTGTGTATCAAGTTGGTGCGGGCGGGGAAGCACCGGGGGAGCAATTATTGAAACTGAAGGTTTGACTGGAGTGCGGCGAGATCCATTGAAAACACAATTATTATACCTATATATCGCATTACAGGTGCCATTTGCAGTTGAGCTCATCACATCACGCTTGCTGGATTAGCAATTCTCCGTCTGAAAGCTCCTCCTGATCGTCTTCGCTCACAAAAGTATGACAAATTTCCCCGTAAGTAATGTGAGTCGAGGGAGCAGTAGTGTGTAGTGGGCTAGACTTTTAAAGTTATGGTGAATGACAGGCGACAAGTGTAGAGCCGTCATTGATGCAAGGAAACGACGTGTCCTCTTTTGCATGATTTTCTTCAGCCTGAACTGAGTGAACTTTTGATCAAGTTGATTTTTCCTTTCAAAGTGGTGGTGGGATATAGAGAGAAAGAGAGTTCCATGCTGAACGAGTTGTGAGGGCAGACAGAGAGCAATTGGTTGTAGTAATAATAATAATAATAATAATATAAGTAATTCGGGAGAAAGTTGATGAAAAGTTTGGGTAGTGACAAAAGAGGGGAAAAGTCACAGAGTCTCACAATGACCCAAATGGAAGGCGAGAGCAGGCATTTGAGTGGCTGCTGCTCCTGCTGCAGACTCTTGTAATCCAACCGTAAGCTCTGCATGTCAGACAATATATTGTATTATAGAGGATTCTCTAATAAAGTGGGGATCAAACCTTCTCGGCTGAGACCACAATGGAACTATAGGTTCTAAAAGAACCTGGTTAGTATTCACGCTACACATTAGCCCGAGACGAACGAACAACGCGGTTTTGAAAGAAACCAAAAACCAACTTGTGTGGAATGTCATTGAACTAGAGAGAGAGAGAGAGAAAGGGCGACGAAAAGTAGGGATATAAGTACGTGTGTGTGTAACACAGGGACAATGAATTTGGAATGGGATTTGGAGAGTGAGAACCCAGCTTTGGCTCATCATCATCATCTTCTCCAAGACAGCGCACAGGAACAAGGTGAGACGACGATCATCATGTCGGAGATGGATCAACCAGGGTCCTTGCAATCATCCATGGAATTGGGCTTGCCTCTTCTGGAGGCCTATAATGCCAGTCAACAAGAGATCGAGGAGAAGTTTTACTTGGAGAAGTATCTGGGTCCAAAACATCTCCCCTACAGCTCACTCATTCCCATCACGATAATTTACTCCCTCATCTTTGTCACCGGGATCTTTGGTAACTTGAGCACCTGCCTTGTTATTGCCAAAGCCCATTACATGAGGAGCTCCACTAATTACTACCTCTTCAACCTTGCCATCGCTGATATGCTCACCCTCATATTTGGTAAGTTTACCTTTTTATTTATTTATTATGCTTTATATAGCCTATCAGATTACACATTTAAGCTGCGTCTAATTTCGCTCCGCAAAACAAAGTTTTTCATAACTTGAAACTCGCTGGATGCCTAGATTGTAGTTTTCGCGACTTTCCGAGATTTCTGTAGAAGAATATTAGTGGTGGGCCGTGAGTTCCACTTGAAAACTTGGTAGTAATAACTAAGTAAACAGATATATAGATTATGAGTAATATATGTCTGTATGGAACACCCTTCCAGTCCATTATTTATCTTTGTGGCAAATGCATTACGCGAAGGATTTTGGGTTCGGCTGAGTTCTCCGTCAACATTTCAATCATTTTGATATCCCTTTCCCAATCCTCGCAAATTGGGCTTAGGAGCTCCCACTTTAAAAAAAAAGTCAGTAGGACGTTATCCAACAGGTCAAAAAACTTTTTCGATTCTAATGCGACAAAAATACCGAGTTTCGACGTGATAACATAATACGAACGAAGGACACACCAGATACATATCGAGTTCCATGAAAACCTAAGCTAAGCCACATATTATGATTTACGAGAACATGAAATGGAAAAATGGGCTTGAAAGTGTGTTGGATGGGAAGCTTATAGAATATACATAGTTTACACTATGGTCTTGTGTCAACATCAGATTTGCATTGTCAACCTCATGGATTTTTCACATTTTGATGTACAACGTCCAAAAAACTAGTTCTAACGCTGCATTTAACAAATAACTTGTAACATGGATATCTCATCCATAGGATTCAGCCCATGGTGCATTCAGATAAGTCCTTTTCCACAGGCTCCGACCATCACCATCATCTCTAGTGACTCATATCAAAGAAATCCAGATTGCTAATAAAAAAAACAATACATAATATGTTCCTTTTTTACACCGAATTGAGCTTACCGTTACCTATCTATTACACAATCATCATTCACCTCCATCATCACAAGAACTGAGGCTGAACTGACGGCGTACATATTGTATAATATATACCTAGGTTTTAGCTAGTAAGCTCAAAAGGATCAAATTGGGGGATCTTGAACCTTGATATAAAAAAGAGAGATGGTGAGAGAGAGAAAATGCCTTGCTGTGACATTCTGTTTGATCCTGATCGATTATTATGGCCCTTGACTATGGCATTTCCCAGAACTACAAAGATTAATAAATTGATATGCGATTATATAGAATACTGGGAAATATATCGTTCCAGCTGAGGGGGAATACAACAAAAAAAGCTATATAATCTGCTCCTGTTGCGGTTTTTAAAAAGGCCAACAACCAATCTTCTTGTTGGAAAATACACGAGAATCATTTTGATTCACCAACACTACCATCACCTGAAATACTACATATATATTGTTTTTCATTCCATGTGTCATGCACGCTTTTCCTCTTTCGCAAACCACATCTGACAAATTTCTTTTACGACACACGACGATGCGATGATGATGATGATGATGATGGGAGAAAGGTAAATGAGCTGTGAACGTACACACACGTCAGTCAGGAGTCTCCCTTTGTGTAACATTATATGAAACATGAAACAGTCGTGTGTTTTTTTAAAACCCATTTGATGCTTTTCTTGCCAGAGCTTCCAGATAAAAATGTTTCCAGTCTTATTTTAATATGGTAGTAGGGAGGGATTCTGTGCAATATTGACAATGTTTGAGTAACCGTTGCGTTCGTCCCTTTCCCCTGATATTTCCCTCGAGTGAAGAAGAGGTAGTCAAGAATGAAGTTATTAAAATGGTTGTAATTAAGTCTGTCCAAGGGGAAACTATGGAATATATAAAAGAAAGGTAAATACGGATGAAACTCGGAGGGAGCACAAGACACAGCACACACAGGTGTTCCCTTTCATGCCTTCGTAACGCATTACAAAAAAAATATGAGGGACGAGCAAGGATTCTCATGAAAATTCGTCAAAATCTTTTTCCGCCTGGTAGGATCCTTATTCATGTGGAGATTTTCTGAAAAAATTAAAAATACTACGACTACGTACGACGTAGATGATGGAGAAAGATTGTCTTGGCTGAGGGGTTGGAATGGATGGGTTTCTAGGAAAAATGTTGGGATGAGAAAATGGTAGTTGCTCTGTGTACTATATAACTAGAGTGTAATCTGGGCGTCTTGATCTACGACACCAAAATACATAGCGTCCTTTCTCTTGTATGAAAAATTTATTAAATCTTTTCGCCAAGGTTTTTTTTCACAAGTGATACATAGGTATGATAAGGCCAAGGGGCTGGTTACTGGAGGAAATGAATTGTAATATTGTAAATGTCAAATCTGACTGACGCCTGTTCCTTTTCTCTCTTGTCTGGGATATGTAAATTCAAAGGAATGATGAATACAGGTGTTGTTTGTCGTCACAATAAATATTGCAAAAATCTCACTCTTCATATATTCATCTTACAGGTTTATTATAGATACATATTTCACTAGAAACAAATATTTCTTTGTTGGTGAAATAGGTAGCACAAGCTGTGTATTATTGTGTTGTGTGCAAACAACTACACGTCTTCATATGTATTATGTAGGTGGGCGGTGCTTTGATTGAAATGGCCTACAGAGAAGAGAAGTATTTTTTGCAAATATTTGAACACTTGCCTCATGTAATGTAGGTTCAAAGGAAAAAGATGTATAATAAAAAAAAAAGTGTGAGACGTTGACGTTTCCATCCATTTTTGCATTTTTCTTTTATATTTTTTGCAATTAGTCTGAATTACGGTGTCGAAATTGTTACTCTGAATTTTACGGTCAAGGTTAGCAGAATCTGCCCGAACCGCAAGCAACTTTCTCTCTACGCAGCAACTATAACTTGTCAAGATTCTCATTCCAGCTATTTGAATATTTGACTACGGCCTTCTGATTGACGTTGTTTTTAATCTATGACGCAAACTGATGAATCCCTACACCACCTTTCTCTGCTTTAGTTACTTTGCATATGACACCCGAGCTGCACGCTTGCATTGGCTTTAGTAAATTAAGGCTAATTTAATTACAAGAAAATGTAGGATTTGCATGTAGCTGAATGAAGCCACAGCCAAAGATCAAGTAAGTATTCTTGCTGCTGAGTGAGTTTGGCTACTATTATACTCTCTTGGGTCAATTATCTGTAAAATGATATCGAGCCGTCGCCCCCAAAACTTTCAATGCATCATGCATGGCCTCTCTTTGACTTTGAGCCTCCTCGTTCCCGATCGTTGACCCAGACGACACCATATATAAGAAAATTCGGTTCGGAGGAACATGACACGAGCCCACTGTTTCCCCCATTGACTTTTTAATTAAAGGATTCCCTTTTCCATTAAAGGCTCTGCTCTCTGCGAATCCCGATAGTGTCTCGACTTTTTCGACGAGAATGCATTATTCAGAAAGCGCACACGAGCCGCCCTATTTTTATCCATCTGCTGCGTATTCCTTCCTGCAAGAAGGTTGCAGCTTTGAACTTGAGGAGTGTCGTCCGTCCGTCGTCACCCCGTCACCACCACCACCATTACCAACAACGCTTGACGTTATTGCTGTTCCCCGAAAACAATAAAATATGACTGTCAATAGATCACAGGAGGAGAAGGAGTGTATTTTTGTTTTTGCAAAGAAGATCCTCTTGTTATTGGTGAATCGGAATTCCTCTGAGGAAATCGGAACGGTGGTGGTGTGGTATATAAAATGTCATTATTCCCTTCCTATATTTGAGCCATTTCCCCCTAAATAACTTGAGGGGAAAAACAGCAGCAGCAGCAGCAGCAGCGAGCGGCATGCATGCTCTCTGCTCTCTATAAGTCTACAAATTATTATGTACTGGTTGACAAAGCAAATTGATCCTTGAACCATTTATTTCTCCTCTACGTCTGCTTTTTTCTCAGTCAGTCTGGTGGTGATATATATTAGCCTGCTAATCGTGGGCGATGGATTCTAATTTCGAATGGAAGAGGAGGACTGATGCTGTGCACAAAAAAAAAGAAAGATCCTGTAACAGTACAACAAACCGTTTTCCGAAGTTAAGAGGAAGCGGAGAAAAATTACAATCCTAGTGATTCCATGCATCTCACGCTCCCTCGCTCCTGACTCCTCTGATCATGCTTCCCTAGCTTACTTAATGCGCTCTCTCTCTGAAAGCGCTTTTTTGCCACTTGCCATCTATTCAAGAAGAAGAAAAAAAATCGGTTGAAAATGTGTGGATGGTTTCCATAGAGAATTAAGTATATAGAGTATAAGTATATATATATAGAGAGAACAACATGAACACTCTCGCGACTTGCCCACTTTTTATCTCCTTGAAATCCCAATATTAAGTATATTACACACGTAGGCAAGTAGTAGGCAATCCAACGTCGATCCAACCTCAACCGTCGTCGTAATTAACGAGTCGGCAGGAAGGAAGGAGCAGGAGTACTAGTTTTGTAGCGATAGGACGGGACATCTTAAATCATATCATACCAATATAACAAATTTACATACGCCGATAAAAAAATAGCTCGGGGAGTTAAGGAATGGAATGGTGTGTGGGAATACAAGAGGGAATCCTCGTCCTTCCTTTTCCTTCCTCTTCTCACCACCGCCGCTCCTCTTCCCACTTATTATATTCCAAGATCAGTTGTTGTTTGTTGTTATCATCATCATCATCCCAGCGTTAGAGTTGTTGGAGTATAGAAATTGGAGAAAAACTAAAAGTCACGAGACAAGTTGGGAGGTGAGATGAGGATGAAGCTCTCTCTCTCTCTTTCTCTCTCTGCTTGCAACTAAAATCCCATATAATATCATCACATACTCCGTCTATATATCTATTTACATCTCCTCGCATACTGTAATATTATATCCGGTTATTTTTAGCAGAAAAAACATGCCATACAGTGCCCCATTGCAAACTCCTCATCTCTCACACATTTACTACTAAATGCTTTTCCTTCTTCTTCTTCAACTACCACCACCGACGAGCTGTTTTTTTTTCTGCAAAGGATTGTGCGGTGTGAGTAGAGAGCTGAATGGTTGGAAAGGGAGTAGGTAACAAGGCAAGCAAGGCTCAACAACAAGAAGAAAAAAAAAGTTTATAGGGAGCCACAAAAGTCACACTTTTTGAAGTATGAGACCATCTGCTTTCTACTACATTATCTTGTTGTTGTTGGTAAGATGAAATGATCGTTCCATTCCCATTCAATATGATACAATACTACTATATAGAACTTTTTTTCCCCTTGTCGCTAGGTTTTTCCACTACTACTACTACTACAACTACTACTACTAATTTCGTTCGTTCGTTGATTCCTCCGTCCATTAATTCTCCCCTCCCGTAACTCCACATTCCTTTTGTACTCGTTCCCCCTAATGGCTAAAGTAAATGGGAAGAATAAAAACTTGTAGGAGTTTACGTACGTACGTACTTACACCTCCGGAGGACGGAGGTCCTCTCTCTCTCTCTCTCTCTTTTACACTGTTTTGTCGTTCATGAATTGCGTTGCTTTGCTCTCGCTTTACTTTACTTGTCCCCGACATCACCGTTGTGCTCTTTGTCAAGCGAAAAGAGAACCCTCTTTCTTTGTAGCAGCAGCGGGCTTGTGTATATAGCACCGGCGGTTACAGCTTAACACAAATCATGCAACTCCAAATAATATAATGGCGATCCTGAGAGAGAAAAACTGGTAATGACATCGGAAGGACAGACCAAGATTCTCTGTGTCAGACTCCCTCGCTCACTCTCTCTTTGATTTCTCAAAAAAAAAGAAAGTAATTTCGGGCAATATCATCGCAGAGGTACGCACGACGACGACGACGGGGAATGGGAAAGAGTTTTTGGAGGCTCAATTATTGAGTTTATTTTTTTTCTGAGGTACAGCAGTTCTTCCTTTTTTTAACACACTTTTGCACCAACAACACCAACCCAACTCAACTCAACCCAGGAGCCATAGATCCCCTCATGCCACACAATTTATTAGTGTGCCACCACCACCACTTATGGATATACTGTTGGTGGAATTGTGTCGTTACGTTTCGTGTCTAATTTCATTTACTTTTAATTGCATCATCGTCGTCATCATCATTGCTGTTGTTGGGAAATGGGAGTGGAGTGGGTGGGTGGGTTTTTGTTGTGTTGAAAATTGGGTGATCGTGGCGATACTACTGGAAGGAAAGGGATTCCTTTTTTTGCGAGAGTGTGTTCATGCAAATAGAGATAAACATTAGGGTGCCCATGTTTTCATTGCATTGCACACTCACTCACACACTCTTTTATAAAGTATGCCTCTATCTGGTTAGTGTAACCTATTGTGAAGGTAAAGTTGTTGGAGGGTGGGTGTAAGCAATTTAACTACCATGTTTTGCTACTGACGACGAGAGACCGTTTGCTTTTAGGTCAATGTGGAAGGAAAGGAAATGCGTACTTCAAATTTAGGATTTTTATCTCTTTGAGTTATTGAATTAGTGATTAACTATATCACACACGTTTCGTCCAAATGAAACTATCACTTTTGAAAAGGGGAATTATTATTGAGCCCAGCACAAAGGCCCGCTGCAGTCAATTCAACCCGTACGAAATTTTAATTAAGGTTTGAGTGAGAAACTGGGACATGTACATAATAAACGTTGAAAAGTGGCCGCCACCGTCACCTCCATTTAGCACAAAACCATATCCCTTTCCTTATATGAATATCAAACGAAAGGGCACTGTCTTTGCACTTGATCTGGTTGGTCTATTAAATTCTTCATTAACTCGCTCGAAATATATGTCGATGATCATCATCATCGAAAGTAAAATTGAAAAGTTTCTTTAACGACTAGGTATTAGGTATATAGGAGAACTCAACTGCTGCTAATTTCTTGGCGAAAAGTTGAGAAATGGGATTGGATGATCGTAGTAATAATATAAGTTTGACGAGGGGATCCTAGAAAGAAAAGAAGTGTTGAAAGACGTTATATGTTGTATAGCTATACGGCCAGGGTCATTTAAAGTTTTTCTTTGCAGTAAAATAAAGTGGCATGACCTTTGCGACATAAGGTTTATAGCATCATCTGGCTGGGCACGAGGCAGAGATCCAAATGTGGGGAAAATTTGATACAGTAAAAGATCATGTCAAATGTTGATCTTATCGTTAGGGGAAAAAACTATATTTCCAATGTAATAAACTAAAAAAGTTTCCAACCGAAATCAATTCTGCATCAAAGAGCCCCTCTCTCCGTCTTGTGATGTTTTCCTTGGAACAGTAAATACTTCAAAAAAAGAGGAGGAATAGAGAAGGAACGAAATCGAAGGCTAAAATTTTCTTCTCCGATTGACAATTCAGCTAAGTACATCCATAATGCTTCTTGAAAACAGGCCTTTTCGCGATATTTCTTGGATAGGTATATATCCCCATTGTTTTCCTCTGATAACCACCGTGGCTAATTTCAAAGTAAAACAAGGCAAAATTGGTATCGCATTGAATTTGAACAAGAGCCCTCAGTAGTTTAGTGATCTGAAAGACAGGTTGAAATAGGGGCTTTGGCAAGGTCAGACATCCGATCTCTACAAAGTGCAAACCAAGTGGAAAATAAAATGAATAAAATTCATTTGTGCAGTCGTTTGTATATCGGAGAGGAGCCTCCCTCTCCCTCCACTCAAGACAAAAACAACATTAAAGACAAAGATCTGAAGAAGAGGAGGCAGAAGGTGAAGTTCCAGTTCCATACATTTGCCGTCTCTCTCTCTCGCTCTCTCTCTTCCCTTTCGTTGAATTACACAAGGGAATTCGGAGGAACTAACTAAATACAAAAGTGAAGGCAAAGAGCTGTGTATAGGTATCATACCTGGACTAGAATAAAAGATCTGAAAGGAGTTCTTCTTCCGGAAATGGAGGATGTAATCGTACCCTTTGCACCTTCAATCTCTTGCTACTCATTTTCAGTTTGCCCCAAAATCGTGGCACATGTCGGCCTTAAGTTTTGCCGAGAATAAAGAAGCCGATACAGACAGAAAGTAATATTTATTGTTGTTTTGTTTCCACCTGAACTCTTAAATTACCTTATAAATGACACGACATGCGTTTTTTTGCAATTGTGTTTTCAAGATTTCAATATCCCTAGCCCATTTACTATATACACTATTTACATGATGCCCTTGGAAAGCTAAATATATTTCCAAGATTTTATTATCCATCATCCATCCCTCTACAAACTGTGTATATTCCTTGTATGAAAAAAAACCGTCTGACAAGATGGCCTTCTCCTGTAATCATATTCTCAGGAAAAGCAAAAAAAGGAAGCAAGATTTCCGCTGAAAGTTTAGCTTTCACATTTCTAACTGTCAACCTGCCTGCCTACCCGTTTGTACTAAACGTGTGTATATTCATTCACGACGACCAACGATTCGAATTGCACATTTTTACTTTTAAGAAGGCTCAAGTGTTGCCTGCTCAGGAAAAGGAAATTCTACCCAACAAAGGACAAGATGAAAGCTACTCTCTCCTGTCAAAACCTTATTAGTAAACTTTTTTTCCACCTCTTTATAATGTAACACAACACAACAGAATCCCCGAATTCATTTTATATTTTTTATCGCAAACCCCTATTGAAATATACTCTTTCCGACTAGTATTCCTGGAAGAAACCTCCTATTTCTTGTTCCTTCCAGCTCCTTTTCCAATATTTACGTAGGTAATATATATATATATGTATTCTTCAACTCTCAACCAGTTTTGACGAGGGGGTATTCGTTCGAATTTTAAGAATTTCATGTTTGATGTGTTAGCTTCTTCCTTCCTCTCTGAAATAGGAATAAATCAAATCAGCATTATTATCATCTAAAGATTGGACTTGTTGATGAAAACGTCCTTCATGCCGTTTAACTGCGCTGATTAAATCTACAGGTAATTTAATGCTGTCTTTGTGAAGCACAAGGTTTTGTCGATTATAAGTTGGAAGGAAGCAGAAAAAAGGAATATATTTAAGTGAAAAGTCATCATTTTAGCCTGTTAAATATGGTTGTTACTGGTTGTTACCACGTCTACTGCCCTAGTTTGCAAAATATGAATATCAAAATATATTTCGCTCATAATGTAAACTTGATTTGTGAAAGTTGTAATCAGTGTATGCAAAAATTATTATTGAGTTGCGTGCAAAGGGCAATCGTTTCCCTTCACATATACGTATCAACCTTCAATTTGATCATTTTTTAAATTTACTTTCGTATGGTTTAACCAAGCGTGATGTAGTCGATGTCACTTGAGCCAGGCGAATGAAACCGTATGGGATCAAGTAGCTGCATTTTTTTACGATTTGCCTTGCTCTAGATAATAATATGTCTTATCTATATCGCAAATCTCCATCTCCAGTTTTCAATAACCCGGTCACACACTCCACTCGACTCCTCACCATATTCTGTTATAAAAACCCGAACACCTGTCAATGGGAAACAGGATTCCAGTGAAATCAAATATTTAGGACGTGCGACTTTTTCTCAAGAAGAAGAAGATGATGATCATGATCACATTGTGTTTAGGACATATTGACAGATATTCCTCTCAGGAATGCTACACCGCCCACTAACAACCTGAAGGGTGAATTTCACGTTTCACAGAGGACAAACATTCAACCAAAGGCTAAAAACCGAATAACAACCATTCGCTATATATATATAAAAGAACAGGATAAATAACAAGCAACGAGCGAGCGGCTCGGTTCCTTCCTTCCTTCCCATCCTACTTTTTTATGCATTTTTCATCTAGTGTATTATATTAGATATATATATATATAAGAAAAATGCAGTTTCGCCAGAAAAAAATAAAAGTTTTTCAAGGTTCACGATATACGTCTACGTCTTGAAGTGAAGAGTTGCATCTGAATGGCTGTTTTATTTGTCGGATATAAAATATAAATGATATGTATGCAATATTTGTATCGGACACCAGAACCACTGCTGAGTTTTCACATAAAAAACATCCATGTAATATCCTTTGGAGGGAGGGAGGTGGTTCCCCTCTTAGCCTAGACTATACTCCTAATTCTTTTTCTTTATTTAGTCGAGTCGAGTCGAGAGATATTATGCTCGCCGAGAATGGACGCGATTTTGATAAAGGACAAAATACTACAAACTAAGTATTTTCCTCAATTACCTTTTTGTTGCCTAAATGCAAGCACAAGACAACCCTTGAGTTTATATATTCTTCTTACATATGGGCTGCTGCTAGGTTTTTTTTAGGTTTTTATAACCCAAGTTTAGGTACACATATGTGCAATTTTGTTTATCTGCTGAGCACTCGGCACTTCTCTCCTCAGCTCTCTCTCTCATTTCATTTGCAATCCTATGAATCCTGGAAGACTACTACTGTTTTTGCAAATAAATGGGATTGTTGTATGCACACGATAAATGAAATGAATGAATGCTGAATGTGGAGGAAGTCTGAGCTGAAATAATCCAACTTAATAAAAGAGGAACTGTTTGCGGACACATAAAAAACAGCCCTACTAATTCCAAAACTTTTTTTTCCTTCTCGGAACTAGTGTTCCATGAAGAAATAAAGGAGAATGATGAGAGAAAAGAAAAAAAAATACAAGGTTGTTGGTTGCCATCAAGTTAGTTGGTCGTTGTAGTATGCATTTGCCTAACTTGCTCACAACAAAAAAGAGCTAGAGAGAATATGTTTTGTCTACTCAAAAAACACAAGAAGAATTTACATGTCCTCATGTTTGTTACTTTACTTTACTACGTTCATATTATACAAAGTATCTGCCTATCTCTCCGTTGATAGCATTGTTATCGATAGTCTTGGAGGAGTTTACAAGAGACTCTCCTCGTGAAAAGTTGTTGTAAAGCTTGTAAACATCAAAAGAGAAGAGAGATATAGTTTTTATTCAATTCGAAGAGCAACAGATAGTAGAGCAAAAAGTGAGTACAAAGGAGGAAAACTGTCTCTCTCATTCATGCAAAAAAAGAGAAGAGAAATACATATATCAAGAGGAGAGCTCCACTTTCCGAGTAATCCTGTCAACGATTTGTGTCAATAACACATTGAATCCTTTGTGCAAGTTGACGAGAGGGAAGCCGCTTTCATGATTTTCTTTTAAATATCGACTTTTTTTATTTTACCCTGCTGCTCCTCCGCTAATTATCTTAAAACAAGAGAGAGAGAGAGAGAGAGAGAGAGGAGAGGAATTGAAACGGTCCCCATGGGAACCAACTGGGTTGTTACAATGAAAAATTAATTGGGATGACGGGAGTCGTTTAATGACGGAGATACAAATCAATTTTGAAATAGAAAACAACATTTTGTTTCTCTTTATCTGTCTTTAGAGGAGATTTGTGCTTCCGGGGATAATAGCTCCTTCCGTCGAACTGAAATGGCGTTTCGTAATGTAATTACGAACGTTACGTCTAGGTAACAACAATGTTCTTTTTCTGGTACTCCACCTTCTTCTTCAAACTTTGGTGCAATATATCTTCTCCGCATCGTCGTCCTTGTTCCCTCCACGGCAGAGTCACAGATTAGGCAAGAGAGACTAATCGCCGTGAATGCCTTTCCTAGGGAGGGGGGAAGGAGGGAGGGAGGGGAGGACGTGGGCGTGTATGTACTTTTACCAACAAGAGGGACTTTTCCTGTGAAAACTCCATCGAAAAATTTTCAAATCGGACATGGACCCGTCTTACGGGACCAACGTTATCATTAAAGCCACTCAAGAGCCACTAGATTCCGGCCTCCAGACATACGAATTGTAGTGATATTCCCATTCCCAGCGCTCCTTTTGCAATACATTACTTTTTTTTATTGCTAACGCTTCCGTTGTATTTCTTTTGTTTAAATTGAGGATGTGTGGGTTGGATTGGAGAGATGATGCACTACTATAAAAATTGAAGTACTATACTACGCCATACGCATAGTTTGGCATATATGGAATAACATTTGACTTTTACTCGGTTTTTTTTTCTGTCCGTATCCATCCCCTCTTTCACCTTGACGTTCGTCTAGATTTTTTGTCTGCAATTCCAGGATTACAAATGTACCTCCAAATTACATACCAGCGGCTCTCCAGCTGCTGCTGCTGCAAGTGAAGGGCTTTAAAGCGAAAGTAAAAGGATTTTTGATAGCCCCAAACAAGGTTCTTCTTGGGTTTTTTTTCACTCCACGTGTAAATCATAGGGAAATAAGGTGCGTCTCAAGTGAGTGAATCGTAGGAGAAGAACCTTCAAAAAACATGCACAGGAGGAAATGCACCTCCTTTTTCTGATTAAGGAAGCGGAATGGAAGTAGATCACCACTTCTTGCAGCAATCTCCTTATGGCACCAATTGAGAGAGAGAGAGAGAGAGTCTTCCGTTTTATCTCCCAAGTTTTTCAACCAGTCTGACGATCTATATGTATGCTGTGCTCATAGTAGAGGAGGAAAATAAGATTTTTCCAGACATACGAACCCCGTCTCCTTCCCTCCTGATATTCTCGTTTTCCAGGAAAACGAAGAGCCTTGGAATGGAATTGATACCTGACAACATCATTTCCTCTCCACTCAGCACTAATAAGGTGCTTGATACTCATCAGTTTTTTATCAACCTGCTCCCCTTCCTCTCGCATATTCATCCCATAAAAGGGCTATTTAGCAAGGCTACACAAAAGTATGCAACTCGTCGGCATGCACAGAGAAATGCTGTAATAACGCCTCCGTCGTCGTCAGCCTTCCTCTCTCTCCACTTTCAAGTGTGTGCAACTTCTCTTTGTAGCCAAAAAAATGATGGTGGAAACTTTGTACAGTTTTCGCTCGCTCGAGGAAATAACCGTCCAACAAAGTTGCCAGTTTATATTCCTGTTTTTTTTATACAAAAAATCGTTTTTATACTTTTTATGTCTCATGATTCCGTGCATTATGGCCTCCTCCTGGAGAGTGGGCAATTGGGCAAGTAGTATGAGTGCAATGGTAAATGAGGAGTGCGGGGGCGGATGCGGAACTATCAAGTAGTAAAAATACTGCTCGTTTACTCTATCCCTACACATATATATATGAGACGACGACGACGACGACGATGCCTGTATGAAATGATAACCAAAAAGGCGGCTGCTGCTGGATGGACTACAAGTCCTGCATGATAATTTTCGTCATGCCTCAGCCACTATATTAGTCGTCGGGGTGCAGCCCCTCCCATGTTCTCTGTATTGTCCTCAGATGAGATACGTACTACTATTGCTACCATTCCAGCTAAATGTGACCACGGAGGAGGCTGGAGAGAGAGAGAGAGAGAGAGATGTATGGGTATGACGTAAAGTCACGGTTCACTGATTGCTCCACACAATGCAATGCAATAGTGTGTGCTGCTGCTGCTGCTCCTCTTTACAATGCAAAATTAAACATGAGCCGCGTCCCTCCTCCTTTTTTCTCCTAAATTCACAGCAGCAGGCTTAGTAAAAGTAAATCTCCTGATTTAGCCCACTTCCAGTACATTTGGGATTGGGGAACGAATGCCGGAACGAGGCCAAAAGAAAGAAATCTTCCTTGTTTCTTTGAATGGAAAAAGAATGTAGTAAATACTATATCCGTCGTCGTGTTTGGCAGAAATCATTTTGATGTCAGTCAGCTTCTGCCGCATGTCGCACCTTATAAGATCTCGCCGACTTTTGAGGACGACGGAGGAAGAAGCTACACGGACGACGACGAGGTATTATAACGGGAGAAAATTGAATAAAAGCAGGTATCTATTACGCTACATGGTGCTCATCGTTTTGGTCCACGCGTGGGTTCCCGTTCCCCCCACCCTTTTCCCTGAGAAACCTCTTTCACGACTGGTAGACATGCCAACAACATTTATGTGCACAGAAAAAAGATATATAAATATAAAAAGAAAAACTGAAGAAAATCCTAGCTTAACACAAGAAACTAGCTTGTACTATATGGGGGCACCAAACGCTACCACGCTGACTGACTCCAGAGATCCGCACAACAGCTAGCTCGCCACCGTGAAAGAAAAAGCAGTTCGACATTCTGAATTCCGTACTGACCCATAAAACCATCAGCATTTACTCATAAAGTTGGTCTAGTGTGACGATCCGCCAGTTTGGAGAATTAGCCGAGGCATGGCAAGCTGCTTAAAAAATTGAAGCCGTTTTCCCTTTCTTAACACGTCCCCTTTGTATTTGCGCTGGGCGAAGAAATTTGTAAAAAAAAACTGTGAAATGGAGTAGTAGTAAACACGGGAGTAGAATCTGTTACAGGGATAAAGAGGAGGGAATGTGAGTGCCTCAAGCTCTCTCTAAGCCTCATTTTTTTCTGTCTCTGCCAAATTGTCTGCATCCCTCTGCAACTCAAGATCCAGAGGCAGGCAGCTCTCTCCTCTCCTCTCTCCAGAGACAACAAAGGAAATTTACAGGAAAGGGGAGACAACAGGGTTTATTTTTTGGGGAGAATGGGAGAAGCAGAAGAGTAAGTACTGAGTGTCGTCGTCGTTCGATTTCAGTTTGGTCAACTGGATGATCGCTTCCTCCTCCTCATGTAAATGGGCTCCTATCGCGATGAGAATGGGGAAGCGAGAGGAAAGTCGAAGGGCCATTATCATCAAAGTCTCACTGAACAAACAAAGTTTTCCACTTTCCCAACCTGCCACTTGTGCTGCTGCTGCTGCTGCTGCTGATGTCATTGTAGTACGGCGCATTACCATTGTTCACCTTACCGGACTCCTCTGCTGGCACACACAACTGCAGGTCCAAAAAATAAGAGAGACAAAGTACCTATCATTTTTTTTGCTCTCTTGATGTCTCTCGTATACTTATTATGTGATCTGGGGACAGCAGGGCTCTTTCACTCTCCTGATTTGCTTTTTGCCGTTTTCCAGTTCAAAAAACAGAAAGCATCAGGCCTACTATTCGCAGTGGTGCGTGCGCTCGAAGGTTGAACAAAAAGTAACGGAGAAAATAGTGGAAAGGGGCAATCAAGTTGTCAATAAATGTGAAAATAGGCTAAATTGTTTGCATTAGCGACTCACTTCACGTCGATCCTTTCACTTTTCACTCGCTCTCCGATTTGCCGCCGCTTGCAATTTTCTAAATAAAATGGCTTGTGTTTTCCCAAGGACAAGTTTGTATCACTTGAGAGACCTGGAGAAAAGGGAAAATCTTGTTAAGATTACGGGGGACCGACCATTTTCACAGATTTGGAAAACTGGAAGTTATTTTGGTAGAAGATCTCTCATTCAAACTATCTTTTCAGCCCACCCGTTGACATCATCATATTCACTACTGAATATTGGCTTTGCCTTTCCTTTAGCCCTCGAGGAGGAGAAGTTTCCCAGAAATTGGATTAAGAAGTGGAGGGATTGTCTTTTTTGTTTAAAAAAAATGAATACTTCTTGCGACTTGAGAGTTTCAGGAGGACTACTACTTCTGGAGTAAAGCCGATTCCTGGAAATCTGTCTGAAACTATACTTTTTTTTTCTCAATCTGGCAGTTCCGCTGATATAGAAACAGCTCCGCTCTTCTTGGTGCAGCACTAAGGCGCATTTCTAGTTTGATCTGGCACAAGAATCCCAATCCCACGTCGCCAATAACTCCTCGGAATGTGGGCATCAAAGGTGCGGTATAATATATTAATAATGATACCCATACATCCACTAAATCTCGTCGACCCACCACCACCACCACCACCCAGGAAGAATTTCCTGAGAAACTAAAGCACTTACCCGATTAAAGATTTTCTTTTTCCCATATTGCCCTTGACATTTCCCTACTTGCTCCTTACAAAAAACAAGGGGAAAAGTTCAGGAAGCGCAAGGGTTAGTTTCCGTCCGTGCAGAGCGACACTTTAAAAAATGTGCCAACACAAATGATATAATAATGCTTTACATGTATAAAACATAAATTGAATGTTTTATGGGGAAAGTATACATAAGCCGAGTGGGAGCCTCCTATCACCCTCTCGTAATCTATATGGTTTTGTGGAGACACAAACATTTAAATTTATGACATTACTACAACTTTTTCCTGAGGAAATGACTCTAGAACAAAAAAAAAATATATATTTCGCGTGTTCTCTGTGGATCCGATCCTCCCCCACTCGCAGACTTCTTTGACCTGGTTTTTTTTTCGCCGCTGCTGACTGCTGAAATGGGAAAAGTCACAAGAAAGAGGAAAGAGGCTTATATAAGCCATTTTTATGCATCAGTGTAGAGTCTTGAAATCTCTATAGGCAGATATAAGAAGAAGGCTAGTTGACTTGCACTGCTACTCATTCACTCACTCAGTCAGACTCACCCAGTCTGTTCACTTTCCCATTTTCTAAGATACTCCTTCCAAGTAGTCCAAAGAAGAAAAAAAGCGAAAGGAAGGTTTTTTTTACATTGTTTCAACCAGCAGAGTAGCAGTTCCCAATAGGCTCTATTATTTTTAGGTAGCGGAGGTGATAAGGGGATTCTTGAGATGGCCTTTTTTTTAACGTACTTCCTGATGTCTACGAGCCGGAGCAGCTCTCCACAAAAATGAATTAGCTCCTCGTCGGCCTCCCTGACCATGTAATACGCACGTACACACACACTCTCTCTCTCTGTTGTAACGTTTCTCCATCATGAGACACTGTAGCGGGGGGGAGGGAGGGGGAGCATCGTCGCGTTTCTAAGAGTCTAGTCGAAGACAGTTTTTCCATGATAAAAGGAACTTTGCTAGTCTTCCCGAGCTAGACTCCAATGGAATGAAAATGGAGGCTGGAAAAAGATATAGCAGAGTCGTTGGGTGTATGTAGAGTTGGGAAATGTCTCTCATCCGGGATTTTGGTGACCTTAAAGAAGAATATTATTCAGTCCGCGAACACGTTTTTTCCCCCTTCTTTCTTTCTCTTGCGAAAGGGAATGCACGCGTGGATTCACATTATGACAGCGGAGACTGGTGACGTTGTTGGAGGGTTGTGATTCCAACTTCCTCCTATTTCCTCCGTTTTATGGCATATACTAGTTTCCTGTGATGATATTCACTAAGGTTGTGTGTCCTCCTCCTCTGTGGGAGAAGGAGACATTCATGGCTCCTCTCCTGACTCGCTTTTTTTGTCACTTTTGGAGTAACGCCCGGGTGCAATTAATAAAGCCCGTGGGGATATGAAATACACACTTGTCGCGTTGTCCAAATAAGAACAAAAAGCTTGTCTGCTCTGAATGGAGGCACACTCGAGGAATAATTTATAGGTGATGTGGTGTGGTGTGCACACCAGAGAGATCATTCATTCATTTCTGCAAGTTATATGCAATGCGAGTGGTAGTGGTGGTGGGTGGGTGGTTGGAGGACTTGAGATGCATCATTGCATTGGGGTAAACGACAATTTTTAACAGGATTTCGGGATGTGATCATCATCATCATGGTGATGTGATGATGATGCCCTAGTTATTTCACACTTGAGGGGAACGTCGTCGTAGTCGTTTCGTTTGTTCCCAAAAATGTGTGAGCAATTTGGTAAGAGGAATCCCATTCTGACGCACAATTCCATCCAACGTGTGTGCAACTGATTATAATGATGTTGATTACTTTCCCCAACCAACCAACCAGGCAGTACGTAAATAGTATATCTGGTGACGAGTATAAGGATATGGCACTGTATCTGTTGGAGTGGTGGTGATGGTGATTTGGTGATCACGATCCTGTTCATGTGCCTCTTGTCGGTATGTAATGCGGACATTTGCGGTTCTCGAGAATTTGCGCTAATGGCTGGAGAATAATATGATGTGTTTCGTGTAGGAGGCGAGGACGACCGGGATGTTTCACTTTATGGAAATTGTTATATACGCTGCTATACGAGCTCGTAATCCAAGCTGTAATTATCCCCGTAATGACTTTATCATCTATAGGCAAGAAAAAAATTAGTCGCTTCGCGAACAACTTCGCTTTGAGTAAGTAAGAAGGCTAAGCCGTGGATATAATCCAGCAGATGCATAATACAAAGATGAAACAATGAGGATGCCAAGAAGAAACCCCTTTTTTGCGCTCCCTTTCTTACAGTTCTCGGAATTATCCAACTCAGTGAAAGGATAACTTTGAGTGACTTTGATTATGAAAAGTGGGACAACAAAGCAAAAACACATAAAAAAACAGCGGAAATTAAGTAATGAAGGAAGTTGTGAGGTCACCCGGATAATTTTTTTTTTGTTTACCCTATTAAGCCGAATTTTTTATTGTAATGTTGAAGGTTATTCCAAGATCACGTCATCATCAGAGATGAGATGAGATGATTAGATAATGACTAATTGTAATTAGGAGGCAACAATGACAGGTGGCTGAGTGAGACGCAATACGGGTTGCCATGAACTGAACGGTTCAGTTATTATATGTTTATGACATTTGTGATATACCAACTTTGTGGTATTTGTAACTTGTTTTTCGTTGTTCCATTTCAACTTTTTCGGTTCCTTGGTGCAGGCAGGTGTTTCAGAGGGTTACGTAATGAATATTATTATTACTATTATGTTATGCGGGATTATTTGTTGAGTGTTTTTCTACACAACTTTTCCAACCAGTAATAATGTTAATGTTTGCTGGCTCGGTTTTTTCCCTGGAAGTTGCATTGTTCTCTTTTTTTTAAATCCCTGGGAGCCACATTGTGCTCCGTCCTTTGATCAGTAATAAGGCGGTTGTTTAGTGCAAATTAGATTTTCTCGCTGGAGGCCTCAATCCAAGGAATCTCGCTTATTTATCAAAAGCTCATCTCCCCGAAAGGGTTACGCTACTACTAAATACCGCCCACTCGCATCTTTTATTCCAAAAAAAGAGGAAGAATCCTTCTGCGTCGAATTTTATTTCACCGTGTGGCATTCAATCCTGTTCCTGAATCAGTGCCTGCCTCGCTCGCTCTGTCAGAGAGAAACACGTACCTACTTACTTACTTATATTTAAATAGCAAGCGAAAGCTAAGGGGTTTTTGCATCCCTCTCTCTCTCTCTCTCTCTCTGCAAAAACTCTCGTCTTTCACCTAATGTCAATTTGATAATGGATATGAACATCCTGCTCTCATTAAATATTCCTCCTTTTTTTACTTTACACAGTTGGAGAGAGGGATGCATGAATACCCTGTTTGTACATCCATCCATATAGTAAAATGGCGAGGTTTTTCGCGATGAATGGCAAAGGAGCAAGGGGATTACATGAAAAAAGAGCGTCTTGGGATTTTCCCCGAGAAGACGCTAGGATAATTGCACGTAGGGACTGGCTGATGGAGTGATGCATGCACGCTTTTTGTGTGATATTATGAGTGAGCTGCTTGGATAGGAAACAAACTGTTTGAAGAATGCTTTTTTGAAACGAGACTGGCCTCCCTAACCTATTTTTAGGAACCGAACGGGGCAGTAGTAAGGATTATTAGTTTTTACACGAATCCTGTGTCACACAGACAGATGTTTCCGCTGTCCAATTTTCAGCTTCACTGGACGTCGTCATCCCTTTTCCTAATTACACATTAATCCGGAACCACTTAATGATGAATCGATGATGAAACCAAGGTAGTGCTAGAGCTGCATCTAAAGTTCATTGAGAACCCAATGCAATAATAATAACCTTTGCAGAAGAGGAACTTTTTTATTTTTTTATTTCTACCCAATCTCACTTCCTTCATACATCCGTTCATCCATCCATCCATCCTCCATCCATCCCCACTTATTAAACTCCGCTTCGCTCATTTAGCCGATGGGAAAGGCAAAGGAAAGCAGGATTTCATTTTTTGCAGTTTCTCATGCCGTCACGCTTCGCATGGCCCGTCCCGTCTCCAAAATCGGAGAGAGTCACTCACTCAACGCGTTGCGAAATATGCAAATGCGAGCTATGCTATGTATACTCCTTCTCCTTTCTGCAGAGAAAATTCATTCCACCCTGACGGCGAGGTTTGAGGCAGTTACAATTACACAAACTGGCGTCGTCGTCGTCGTCATCGTCATCACCATCACCCTCCCTGCACCAACTGTAAAGTTGGTGGTGCGGCTCCGACGACGGGGAATGCATTATTAGACGACAAAACGATGGTGGTGGCATTGAAAACCTGGAACGCTGTAATAGCTGTAGCTGAATAAATGCCATTAGCCAAGGTGGTAAAAAAGGAGCTCCAATGAATTAATAAGCATGTGGAGTGGATGACTATAAAGCACCACTAATAATAATAATAATATAGACTTGGTCACGGCAACTTTGGAAGGGAAAAGGACTAATATAATATAATATGCAAAGTATATAGAGTCGAGGCGGTAATATGAGCAGCAGCACGCAGATTTCTCACTGTCACAGAGTGAGAAAGGAATGTCATGCTTGTCAGCTTGCTCCTATTGCCATAATTCAAAACGAAATGGAAAAAAATAAGTCTTGTAGTAAAGTGAATGGAGGACGAAAAAAAGAAGAGTCTTCAGTTCAGCTCACCTTCAACTTTTTAACCATGTTTAACACCCGGGCCTTCTTGCCTCCCTCCCGTCGTCGCAATATCGCAACAGCCACTAAAGTATTAAAACAACAGTCGTAAATAAAGAAGAGGATATATATACAACGAGAAAACAAGACTTTTGTGTTGAAGGATATAGTCTGCTTCTTCTTTTTCAGAAGCACAAAGAAGAAAATGTGGTTCTGCAGCAAAGCAATTCTGCAAATTGTAAATGAAGTGGTGGGACACACAAAAAAATGCAGTGTTCACTCAAGAGTAGAGAAAAAAAGTTTCTTCTTTCTTGTTTCCGCTCCTCTAATCTGCACTTTCGGTGTCGATTTAACGATACATTTGGGATCTGTTATTAGAGCCACGTCCTCAAGCCTAATATGTAATATATATATAAAGAAAAGTTGGACACATTTTCGCCATATTTTCCATCCATGATATGATAGTGTATGGATGCGCGGCGCATTCATCACAGAAAGAAAGTTTTTTTGTGACATGTGTTAGCCGGATATGAATATTGATGAAGTTTTTCAATCTGCGTGGGACTCTCTGCGCGCAAGTAATTATTATTCCTCCTACATAGCCTTTTAATGATCAGCAACCTTCACGTCTGTCGGCCGAAATGATTTGTTGACACAGGCGAAATAGGAGTAAAGTGTCCAATTTAAAACCCGAAGTTACCCACAGTTTAAGAGCTGATAAAATGTGGTAGAGTGGTAGCGAAATTTCAAGTCTAATTAGTTTTTTGCTAGCTTCGTCTTCTCCCTCCCTGCCTGCATACAATGGAATGGAAGTAGCAGTTGTGCGGGGAAAAAGAAGACGAGAGGGATCTTTTGGGGGAGACTTTTGGGGTACTTATCATATCGTGGCAGCATTGCAGATATGCCGTCTGACAGTTCCTTACCTTTTTGTGAGCTACCTTTTTTCCCAGAGTAAATTGATCTGTATGGCTGGTGGGAATGCCGGCTCTATGGTTATAAAAGCCAATTTTTTCACTTTTTATGAGCTTGCACCACGAGAGAGCGAAGGAACGAAGCGCAGCTCACAATCTACTTGGCAGCCATTTAGTAAAAGTACCTTTCCCCATTCACAGTTTCTTTTAGACTATAAGAATGCGCCCAACCGGGGCCCATTATATACTCGAGAAAAAAAATGTATCAAGTATCTGCTCCCTTCCTTCCCACCTTGCTCCGTTTCTTTCTTCGAGAGAGTCTTCCTGTATCCCAGGAAAACAAGTAGTGGGGAGATGAAAAAGAGTGAATGGGAGAATGGCATTGGAAAGGTGCATTAGACGTATTTTGAGAGAGAGAGAGAGAGAAAAAAAAATACGGAGGAAAGCTATCCTCTAGCTTCCGCTAGCTTTCCGCCAAGTCAGCCCTCCTGCCTGACAAGGTGATATGCGACCGGAGAGCTAACTAAGCAAGTAAGCAACTCAACATTCATAATAAAAGCAGTTCCGGTTCAGTTTTCACCTTCCATCCTTGTCCAATTACTGCGAGTTGTACTCCTACGGACGGACATAATAACAAAAAAAAGGAAAGTCAACCTGGTTCTGAAAATCCTCACTTCCATCCAGCACTATCGACTAAAATAACAAATATTTGGGTATGCACAACAGAGAGAGGAAAGTCGGTCGCACAAGCTGCACCACCACCACCACCACACAATGTAAATACAGAAAGAATATACGTATCTATGCATTTTTGATATCAAAGTTTTTATTATCAAGTCCCACCTTCCACTGCTGCTCTGCCGGCGGAGGAGCAGGTAGGAGAAAAACAATGCAGGGCAGAGTTGACTAAAGCCCTAGATTATATTTTAGACATGTGAGTGGAGCCCCGCCGTCGGCCTAGTCGACTAGTTTTGGCCCAAGTGGCTATTTTGGAAAGACACTTGGAAAAGTAAGTACACAAAGGGAATTTGGAGGAATTCCCGATGACGATATTTTCCCTGCAATCTTGATTGCAGGGAAAAGATTGTTTCTATTGATAAGTAAGTCCTTTGGTAAACAACAACCCAATAACACACCACCACTGCCAAGTTTATTAATTGATGGAAATGGTAAAAACGCTTACGTCCTCCTGTTGAGAAAATGACATTTTAACGCAAATAGACCCAATGCAATTGTTTAATGGAAATGTGTAAACACGACACACGAGGAATGAATTATTTTAAACCTAGGAAACGGTCCCTCTCTCTCTCTCTCTGTTACTACTTGAAATCTGATAAGGGTTTATATTTAAAGTCGCAGGTGGAGTGACGAAAAAGCAGTTGCGATCAATATTGCTCTGCGAACTCATGTTGTGAACTCACTTGGGTTGTGAACTTATGGCCCAATTATGTTTATCACATAATATGGCAAGTTCATAAGTCAGAGGAGAGAGAGAATGCACGCGATCCCAGTAAAAATAAATTTCTCAGATATTTGCAACAAGAATGATGTGTGACGTGGGGCTGAGTGGTTCGTTACGTAAAGGGTTCATTCAAGTCGAGAGGAGGAAAAGAAACAAGTTGTGTGGGTTGAAATAAATACGAAAAATTGGGTTAGGAGAGAGAGAGCTCAGTTTTCAGGCACAAAGTCCATCTCGGGCAGCAGCACCTTGTCGGATGTCGTCAATTATTTAGTGTGGTGGTAAAAAAAACTGACTGATGAAGGGCTCTGACAGTCAGCCATATTATGTAACGGCAAACCTTGGTCGATTTCTGTGGTTCCTCCTCACCGCTCCCCTCTCTCAAGGGGATTCTCGCAGTTTAATGGGGTTGCTGATGGGGATAATCCTAGAAAAGGGTCAATATTTAGGAGGGGAAAAGCGTAGAATGACTGCCCTTGGTCAGATTGAACCACCGGAAATGAATGATGGAGGTCAACGACTGATTGCTGCCTACAAAACATTGAGTCATGTGAGCGGCGGAAGTCTGTTTACCTAATCCAATTTCCGTTTATATTAGAATATTATTTAAGAACCACCGTGAGAAAAAGTACCTTCTGTGTCCGAGGGAAAAAGCCAGTCCTGAGAAAACACCTTGGCATTTTTATGCCTTACCTACCTATACGCTAAATGAAGATGGTTTATGATGCAATCATTATTATTATTGAGTAGGTTCTCTTTGAATTTTTAAGTAAAAGTAAAGTCTGACCAGTTTTTTTACGGCTAAGTGAACGGCCTTTCTTTCAAGTTAGTGTTTTCAGCCTTTCTTCTTCTTCTTTTTCTACATCCATAAAATCCTTCTTGCCAAGTTGGAGTTTGCTCCGCACACAGAAAAGCTCTCTTTTTTCCCGAGTTTGTGTACTACTTCAAACGGGATTCTTGATCGCATTTTAACCATGTAAACCTGGGAGAGAAAGCCATTGAATTGAACGGTTTTGATCTCCAAATGGGAAAAATGTGTCCTTTGTGTGTCGGCTTCCAACATAACAGCACCGTTGCGTTGCTGTTGTTTACCCTTTGCCAGCATTAGCCCCTGGAAAGCCTTCAAACGAAAAATCTTTAAGTATTCAGTCCCCCTGGGGAAAACACTGCTTCTGAGCTCACTAGCTGCATATCAAGCAATCCTTATTGTGTGGAGCATGGTCGACAGCGTGTGTTTTAGCACTATTTAAATTCGCACGTGCGTGAAGCAAGATATGTGATGGTGGGTGGGTTAGCGAGAGAGAGAGAGAGAGAGAGAGGTGCTAACATTTCAAATTATGGCAGCCCGATTGCCTATATAGTCCACTACCTTTTTACCACTCGTCGTCCAGGGAAAAAGGCCTCCAACCAACCCATGTTGTTTTCCCCTCTTTCATGATGAGAATGAATGAGGAGGGGAAGGGGGGCAAGAGGATGAAAATCATTTTTGTGCCCTTTTCACTCCACACACACAGCCGCACACAGCCAAGCACCCACTGAAGAATTATTGTTTTCTATTTGCAACGTTGCTGCATTTCTTTTTGCTGATGGGAAAAGTAGTAGAGTTTGCCGTGCTGACGACTGACGACAATGTGAAAGCATGCATTCACTTGGGAAAGGCGTGTGCAACAACCATAATATTATATACGCTCACTCTGGAATAGTCAGGCTAATAAATAAAAAGTTCAACATGACATGCAAGACGATGATGTGATGGTGTACCACTCACTGTTGCGGTGCAATAGGGAAAAGAAGGAGAGAAAAAGACGTTTCGCAAGAAAATTGTATGGGTTTTTGGTGGTGTGGTGGGGTGGTGGGTGCCATGCCATGTCAAGTTTTTAGAAAAAAAGAGCGACAGGACTTCGAGAGTGAAATATCATACAAGGAATAAAGTTTTCTTTAGCCTCCTTACTGTCTGCTTGCCTTCTAGATTTGCTCACGCGAGTCCGTATAAGTTTTGTGGGGAACGGTGGGAATGGATGACATTATGCATGTGTTATATTCTCTTCCAGAGTGAACGAGTGGCATATTAGTATATTACACAAGTTGACTTTTTCCCTTTTCTTCACAACAACAACACAGGCAGAGTCGTCAGGGAGAATAGAGACGACAATTTCTTGTTGTAATCTTATCAGAAAGCGCCAGCATGCGTGGCGTCGTCGTGGAAAACGCATTTGCTAAAAATAAAATACATGCTAGAGTAGAGAATCCATCTCTCAGATTGAATTGCCAAATATGGAAGGTGGTAAACTAAAGGCTTTAGGTGGAACTCTTGTGTTATTTTCAAGTTTTTTCTATTTGACAACAATCATTCTCTCTATTTTTTTTGAATTGCACACAAACTAAAAAATCAAAATATATTTTTGCCAGAGTGAACGGGGAACGAACGAACGAACTACTTGAGTGGTTTGAGTGAGTATGCAATACAATTGGAATTCGGAATGACGCTGGAATGCATGATGTCCCCTCATATGTACCCCCGCCCTGCTTGTGTACCCTGACGACAATCCAAGTAGAATGGGATTTTTTGCTCAGTATTTTTATTTTCGGGAAACCAAAGTGAATAACGAAATTCTCATGCAAATTAGTTTCGCTTACTTTTGTCCTCTCTAGTGTTTCATACTGGCCTACTTTCTCTGATGATATAGCCGTGTGGTGGTTGCAGGAAGGATTGGTTCATGGTTGTTGTGTGTTGTTGTGGAACTCAATCCAAGTTCACCTTTTTATAAGGTATATGCTGCTGAATGGAACGCATGAAAAAGGAGCGAGAAGACCTTGTGTAAATTTTTCTCGGGCTAAATGCATGTGTAGGTATATCATGGAAGTTATTTTCACAGATTGTGAACGATGGACCGTCAACGGGTTGATATTTGTTTTTATGATAATCACACATGCCGTTTCTTTTTTTGGGACAACTATTGGCTTTTTTGTTGGTTGGTTGGTTGGTTGAGCACTATATGGGAAAGCTGCCGAAAACATTTCCCCCATAATTTATGTATATTTTTCTCTCTCCCTCCTTTTGTATTAAGAACGTGAGTGTATGTAACATGCACGACACATAATAAGTAAGTATTAGACTGTGGTTGTTGTTGGAATAAATAAGTTTCGGAAGTCCAAATGAATTCATGGTCATGGAAAGTTTTTCTTTCCTTTAGTTTTGGTAAATAAAATAGTTGTCAACTGATGTGAGAGAGTAGTGAGGTTTCGGGCTAAAAAGTACATTTCCGAGCTGTTTATATGAATGATGATTAATAACACTCGGCAGCAGGATGAAATCAGGGGATTTATTCGTCGAAAAAAGTTCCGTGTGTGAGTAACTAGCTAGCTCCTCGTTTATCACAAAAAGTAGACACGTTAGCTGGTATTGTGTTAGCAAAGAATTTTCGCTCAAAGAGAAGAAACCATAAGGATATGCCTAGAGAAAGAAATCTTGGATTTCCTTCAGGAACCCAGAGAGAAGAAGGAGTAGTGGTGGTGGTGGTGGTGTTGGTGTTCCATGAGAAAGTCCAAAATCTGGCCTTGTAACCTTTTCTCCCCAATTTTTTTTTCTGGGGAAAACTAGTTTTGTTATTGTTTCAGGAAAGAATCCAGGAAATCCGGAAAATTTGGCTAATAATCTTCACAAAGGAATGTGAATGGGTATGTAATAATATTTATGGATAGTTGAAAACGACTTTTTGCTCCGTTCGTTCGTTCGTTCGTTCCCTCTTCTTATGCCAGGGTGTAATTAGTACAAGAATTATTGCAACTGTACAAACAACTGTAAAAAAGTAAGAAAAACGAGCCTACTGTTTTCTTTTCTAATTTGATAAGATGCCTTTTCCAGAAATCCGTTGTACCATGTGCGTGCAAACTTTCTGGAGTAGAAAATTCGTGTATTCGTATATGGTGAAAAATAATATTATCCTACCATGAACTTCATATGAAACTAATATATGCCAACATAGAAAATGAGACGGGGATCACATTAGTCATCATGTTTTTTTTTTGCTGTTTACTGTTTTGTTTCGTTCAAGTGCAGGCTGCCTACGCCTCCATTCATAAAGAAAGCATCAAACGTAATTATAAATTATAACATGCAAAGCGTGTGTGTATGCTCGTACTGGAATATGTTTTGCCAACATGACTCAGCTGGATGGAACTTTGAAGATGAAATTATCCTTCAGAACTTAATGTCTAAAATGTCATTGAAAGGAAAATGCTGAATTGCTGTGAGTGCATACATAGCATTCGCTGCCTGCCCTAGATTTGTTTTCGTAGTAGTTTTTAGACTCATTTAGACATGGAACTATGGAAGCTTTATGCAAAGGCAATCATATTTTCTTTCGCAAATCCCAATTTCCAAAAAGGCACACACAATATTGCAAACAAGACAGATTTCCAGGACTCCAACTTGCAAATAAAAACCTGATTCATGTCCAAACCAAAATAATTTTAATTCCATTCCGAAACCCAGCATGTTCATATTCATATTCTACATATATGTGTATTATATATATATGTATCAAGTTGAATCAGAAACGAATCTGGAGGAGACGAGCAATCTACTCCTTCTATCCCTGCAGCATATAAACATATAGCTCATAATAATCTAATCTGGCAAGTGTATTGACAATATTTCTGTGTAAACATCCAGGCAAAAAAATACAAGGGTGGATCCACGTATTTTATAGAATGCATAATGCAGCCCTGTTTTTCCTCATCCATCAATTTCATCATCATCTCATCCTACTTTTGTCTCACCGCATATATCCGCATCTCATGCGACCTTCAGCCCACACTCCACAAGCCTTCAATTTTCGAGTGATCATTAAATTTCCAGAAAGAGTGTAAAAAGTTTCCAGACTTCCTAGCAAATACCTTGTTGATAGGACTGCTTATAAGTATGTATGTATTGTTGTATTTTGCAAATGCCTCACATGGAAATGCACGTTTTCTTCCATCGGGGACGACCACGAAGAATAAGATTAGGGAAACGGAGATTCGCCCATAGCCAACGCTAAACAAGATGCTCGCCGATTTCCATCTTGTATATAGCGCATCTCATGCATCACGCATCACTTTCATTGCTCTATATATATATAATTCATATAAATGGATTCAATTCGGTACGCCATGCCATGCCACCACCACTTTCCCCTACTATATACCATCCCCCTTATATTCATTATCTCCCTGAGAAAAAAAAATACATATTATACGACGAGTCACATTAGTTTTCATCACGGAACACTAGATGAGAAAATTTATATCTCGTATGAGTCAAGGAAACGCCATTTCATAAATCCACGTTTTACTGTACAATTTTAACAAGTTTGCAGGGTCATAAAGCAAGGCCAAAAGCTTTGTGCATTTTATACAACAGCAACGGTTAAAGTGCACATTGGGTTTGTTTATACTTTTAGTTCCCTCAGAAAAGAGATCAACTTTTTTATAGGGCGACCTTACCCCACCCCATACAAAATTGATAGTAATGGTGGTGGTGAATGGTAGCGAAATGTGAGAATTACTGAAAGAAAATGTGGCTGCCCTCCTCCTACACCAGATTATCATCATCATCATCATCAACTTTTTGGTATGATAGGACGACCGCAGAAAATGGTGCACAAAATCAGGCTAATAAATCTCTCTGGAAATATTTTTCTTGAGGAAAATATGAGGTGGCGTAGCGTAGGTGGTGCAGCAGCCTCTGGAAAATGACAAGGGAGAAGAGTGGGCTCATAATATAAATTTCATTTTATTCCAGTTTTCTTTTTTCTCTCTTTCTATCTTGTCCGCTTCATCTGAAACTAATGGTGTCACTCCAATAAACCAATGGACTATGGACTACTTCAGAAAAAAAAATATCCCTTTTGTAAAATGGAAGCCGAAAGGAAGGGATTTTCATTCGTGCTGCTGTCAAATCCGCACCAGCAGATATTATAGTACCACCTATTGAAATCCAATCCCAATCCCTTTCCATTTGAGTTCCTCCTTTCTGCATCAAGAGGAAAGTCACCTGGGAAAGAAGAGTTATGCGGAAAAAAGAGTTGAAACTATTTTCACGACAAAAAAAATTAGTGCAGTGGAGGTAATGCCCCTAGACAAAAAAAAATTGAAAGTTGATCGATACGACTAGAGTTTTTTTTAGACAGTAGCCATACTCTATCTCTCACCATCTTCTTCTCAGCTCAACGGACCATTTACACTTTGGCGTGGGAGGGAATCCTTTCCCCCCATCCCACCCCCCTCCTCCCTGATGCAAAAAGATAATCTACTGGAATGAAAAAGCGTAATAGATTGGAAAACGCTGGGTTTTCTTGGAATAGAAAAAGAAAAAATATATCCCAAATCCTTAACTTCATTCTAATACTACATACACCGCACCGCCGAGTCACATTCCAAAAGGACATTTTCTCCCAGATAAATATAGCATGCATTGCATTCCAGCCGCTGCCACCACGACGCACGACATGCTGACCGTCTTGGAAACATTAGGTCGTAATAATAAATCTAACATGGTAAGTGAGCTATTCCAAAAGGAATCTCCTACTATTTTCTTGGCTTTTATCCAAACAAAAACTTTGTTTTTTTTATCCTTTTTCGGGTGACGGTGTTTAGGAGAAATAGTAGCCTAGATAGTCGTGTCCCATGCTAATATTTTCGCTGTCATCAAAACAAAGAATTGAAGGGAGCCACAAAAAAGGGGATATCTTTTATCTAATTTTCTTTTCGGATGGCTACACACAGGATCGGGTTGACAAAATAAAAGCAGTTTGGGTTGTGTCGAAGTTTGTATTATTTGAGCGAGAGAGATGTGCACAAACAAAAAAATCGAAGAAGCAAGATCATTTTGTTGTTGTTGTCAAACCGGAATTCCTGTTCCCATAAATGCATGAAGAAATGGAAGGGCTTTAAGGGGTTCAACAACGGCGTTGGGTGTTTACATAAATGTATTTCTCATCTTTATCTCTTTTTTTGGAACCCGAAGAAATCCTACGCCTGGAATATATATTATCATTAGATTTCCCACTGATTTTATGAAACAAGGTGGTAGTGGTAGAGCTGCATAACTGCATACCATTTTGGGAGCGCTTGGGTAATAAAGGGCTCGTAAATAATGAACAAGAAGGATAACAAAAACCTCGAGGAATGTTTTGTGAGGAGCCTCTTCTCCCAGCCCATCCTCATTTTGTCTATATATCCGAATCCAAATTTCGAATCCCATTTGGAAGGCAATAAACAGGACAGTTGGTTTATAGTTAAAAGCCTCTAAATATATTAAAATCCACACGCAAAATTTTATTTGCGTACGATCGTATAGAAATAAAATTCGGCCGAAACTCGGTATGTGTTATATTTCAACATGGGGATGCCTATAAAGAGGACGCCTATAAAGGGGACGCCTCCTTCTGTTTCGAGGTAAATAATCGCGAGAAACCGCTATTATGCAAATGAGCTAATTTGCATATTTGTAATCATATAATTACATGACCATACACTCCAATCTAATAAAACTTCATATATTTTACTACATTACATCACATCATCGTGTGCTTCAAAATCGATATAATAAAAAAAACTCTTCGACGTTTCATAACGTAACAGTTAAATATATTCATCAATTCATCTAGTGTGCTCTCAAGACTTTTTCCCAATTCATTCATAATATAATATTATTATTATTTATTCATTGTCCAAGCATACTACAATTTGACGGTTAACATGTATGGAACAGCAAAATCCCACAGCGTGGGTTATTACAATGCTGCCATAAAAGTATTGAAACAAATTTCACTCTAACAACATAAGAAATAGTTACACTGGTCTTTCTTCAAGTAAATATTTTTTTAAACTTATTTTTGAAACACGGGAGACTATTGGAGTCTTTTACACTTTCCGGAAGGCCATTCCATAGGTTTACCGCTCGGATGCAGAACATTTGAGATCCTATGAACGTCTTGTGTTTTTCAGTTGTTCTGTAGTCGTTACATTTTCTGGTACCGTAATTATGTACCGACTCATTCCTTGCAAACGAATTATAAAAGTATGGAATCGCCTTTAACTTAACAATTTTATAAAAGTTACATAATGTACGAAAGATACACATTTTATTTGGAAAAAACCACTTCAATTCTTCTGCCATTAAAGCTGGGCCACGCTGTCACGTTTTTTGAGTCCCAACACTAATCTAGCTAGTGCTCTGACTACCTTCTCTGCCTTTTTTTTAAATACTAACATTAGTTGCACCCCACACACCGCACATATAATTTACAATGCTGAGGACCACCGCTTGCCCTACTATAGTCAGACTATTCTTGGACAATAGATGCCTAATTGTGTACAAGGATTTAATTCTCATGAAACAGATACGTGACCTTTTCTGTAAGTGTACATCGAATTTAAGAAATGGATCTAAGTAAAAACCGAGACATTTAAGCTCTTTGACGGGTTTAATTTGACAGTTATCTAATGTTAATCTAAAATCCGAGATTCTGTTATAAATCTGAGGAGTTGAAAATAACATTATTTTAGTTTTGTCAACATTTTGTGTCAATCCGTTAATCAGTAGATATTGGCTGAGCTGAAGCATTATTGCTGCCTCAATTTTGATCCTGAGCTCCTCAAGCTTCTTCGGGCTACCTATAAATAGTATGATGATATGATGATGATAATAATGATCAAGAAGATGGCTCTAAAAAAAGGTGTGTATTGATTGAGTGGGTTGCATGCAGGCATCGTTTATTTGGGCAATATGAGGTTCCCTTTTGTAGTACAAAATTAATTCAGCTCCTGCCTCTCACCTGTTCCAATGCCTGTCGTCCATTACTTATTCCTTCCTATTCCCATTGACGATTACGATTACCTATTTTTTTCTTCTATATTATTTTTACTCAATAAACTTCCATTCAATTAGTCTTTAGCTAATAACAATCGGAACTACTATTAGTACACTATGTGCATATTCGTGTAGTTTTGTTTGTAATTACTACTTATGATTACCTACTTAACTAACTTAACTTAGGTAGGTAGGTTATAAATAACAAATGTGACAGAAATTTGCTAAAGCTCCCATTGTGCATTGTTTTTGTACTTTGTCGCCCTTTCGCCTTTCACCCTGTGCCTTGGAATAATTAATCGGCTATTTACAAACAGTTGAGTTGAAAGTGTTGGTTGAAAGCTCGGAAAGACCTTTAAAAATCTGAGATCACAGCGTGGGCGTATATAATTTCACATTTTAAATATTATCCTGTCACCTGTTTGTTATAAATAAATGGACCGACATAGTAAATAGTCCAAGCTTACCACAAACAACAACTTTGACAACTGTGGTAACAACTCATCAGTGTCAAGGTTCTGGACCTCAGTTCTGGAACTTCCGTAGCTTCAAGTGGCGGAACGGCAACAGCCTGCTCGTTAGTAGTGAATCACGTGGCGAACGAAAGCGAAGATGGTAAGTTGTAAGTGGAACATTATGCAGCATTATTTTTAGGATTTAGGATTACTATTTGCAAAGCATGCCGAACGAAACAAATCCCTTCAGAACACAACGTACCAATAAAATAATAATTAATTATAGTACATGCAATTGATTTTTTTATAAATTGATAGAAGATTGAATCAGATATCGGGCTAGAGTCTCCACAATCCAGTTTAGAGATGGCTGCCATGAAGGCCGAGGACATACCGCCTTCCTCAGTTGCCTTTGAGGACACTCCCGAAAACTTGGTAAATGTACCAGTTTCAAGAGAAGTAGAAGCCGACAAGGATGATCACACAACAGATGGCAAGTTTGAAGTTTAATATTAGGTTTTATTGAAGGGCTCAATCAACACTCGTTTGATTTACAATCCTAAACAACTAAACAAAATATTTTTTCCCATTTATATAGTAGTGCTTGGCTGTCAAGTTTGCGGCGAAACCTTTCCTTGTCAATGGGACAACATCTTCCGGAAGCACATGCTTGTAAAACATAATTTTGAAATCAGGGATGATAAGTACTTTGAAGAGAGCAAAGTATATCAAGTTGGTGTGCGTCGTTGTAAAAAATGCCGAATTCTAGTTTCAAGCAACTTTGAGGATCATCGCAAGACGTGTTTGCCGCTACTGTCGGTGGAATGTGCATTTGAGAATGTTATCTCCAAGTCAAAAGCTCTCGGCCACATTTCATGTGGTTTATGTAACTTTACTAAAACTTTTGGGATGCGACACGAACTTAAAAGGCATTTCGAAGAGAAACATGAGGAAATTTCTTCAAAAATGATCTTTGATCCTGAATTTCGATGCTCCAAATGTTTAAAGCGGTTCGATGAAACCATGGCCTTTAGCAAGCATTGTGCAACCTGTGCGGATAACCGCCCACGAACCGAAACGGTTGTTGAACTTGCCAAGAGTTTGCTCTTTTGTGATTTGTGCAACGAAAAGCACACTTGCATCGACGAAACTTTGTCATGTTTTAGAGCTAAAAATATTCACCGATGCGTGTTTTGCGGGGCAGCTTTTAAGGATAAAGCATTGTTTTATCAACACTTATTCACATACCATCGGTTAAAATTGGAAGCAAAGGCCGTATTACCTTGTCCTATGTGTATTGGAACAGAGCCAGACACGGTCAAAAATGCAACGCAGCATGTAGTATCGGCTCATTTCGGGCCTGCGTTGGCCAGCAATGGTGGCCAGCAACTGGATAATTTCGTATGTACGACGGTGGAGGTGAATCCCGAACCCGAATACAGTATTTGGTAGAATTGTTATATAATAGAGAGTAGAAGGTGAAATTATTAGGAGTTTTTAATAAGCTATTCAATAGTGTTTATAGCATTGTCATTGTAGCTAATAGAGCACTAATGAAACAAAGCAGATTTTACACGTATCATGTGGGCTTAGTAATATTTAATCTCGCATGAGAATGTTACAGAATTTGTTTGATAGCGTAGAATTTATTGGCGAATTACATGCTATATGGATTGTGATATATATGGAATGTGTATATTTCGGTAGCAATTAAATCCAAATCAGTGTAAATGTAAATACAAGCCGCGTATACCTTTTTACGTCAACGAAGCAAATGGAATAAAAGTACTAATGCGAAGTAAAAATCAAAACTATAATGAACTTCTTCATTTACTACTTATTAATAGGTACGTACATGTATATATATAACCAAATCAAAATAGCATGTTGCAACTTGCAATTCACAACTTTCTTCGAATACAAATACTTAATAATAATCTTAATTTACAAAATCCAGAGGTCTATGAAATCCACCTCCACGGTTCATTTTTACTGCCTGTATTTCCTTCGAATGATTACATGATGCACTGCACCGGCATTACTTCCCGTCCCCGTGCTTCCCCTTAGTTGAATCAAATCCTCTTGACTCTTGCCTCCAAGGTTATCATCATCATTAATTTCCATAACAACAATTGGTTCCGCCTTCGGCAACGAGCCCCCTTTACTGCTACTGCTTTCCTTGTTTATCCTTATATGTAATTTTATAATTCGTGATCACGTCGAAATGAGCTGCAGGAAGATCTGGAAGGTTTTTCATAATCCGAAATGGAGCGTATAAAAATTATTCTTCACCTCTCTGTCAAATCTCATGGACAAGGTTGCACTTTCCCAAGGCTGATGCAGTCAAGGACTATTGCTTTTGACCACAGGAGAGGAGCCTCCAACCATGAATATTATGCGATAAGTTTTAACAGTTATATTGTGCCAATGGAAAAGTTCAACACGATCATTTTGAGACTTTTTTATATTCCCTGGATTTTAGAAATTGGCAGAGCTTAAAGTGGATATAAATTGAGGAGCTCTGTGTAGGAGTTGCCTTTTGAGAACGTCTGTGTACCCCAATCCCAGTCCAATTGACTTTTCTGAGAATCCTGGCTTGAGGAAAGTAGGCTCCTAGAAAGGTACGCAGAAAAAAGAAGAAGCCAAATTCCTCTTGTCCTCCTCTCCTCCGTCGTCTCTTCCCCTCCAAGAAGTAAATCCGGTTGAAGTAGTAGCGCTTGCTGTTTAGTTACAGTCAAGTAACCCTGATCCGGCCCACTTGCTATTTCCTTCCGTAATGCGATGACGACGCCGTTGACGGGGAACACATGGCTCATTGTTAAAGTGCTAAATAAAAAGTTTTTCCTCTTTTTAGGGGAAAAGACCCCGTCCCTGTAGTCAAGTTGAAACTAGTTTCTTTTCTCAGTTAGCAAATTTCCCCCGTTTTCCCATGTAATTTCAAGCTCCTTTCTAAAGTTTGCAAAGAACACATTTTCGAGAGAAAAAAAGAAGGAAAATCCTGCTTTCTTCGTTCCTTTTCTAAACGTCATACTTTTTTTTAGCTCGACAGATGAATAATACAACTGCCCTTGACGTTTGAATGTTAGACGCTCTCGCGAGTTATTCCAGGTTGTGTGGTGGGAGGGAGGGAGTGATGGATTTCTACTTGAGGGATCCTCCGAGGGTACACGTGTGGTAAAAAATTTGTGAAAACTTGCCTTCTTCCCCTCCTCGTCCTCCTCCTCCTCTCCCTTCGTATTTCCCAGCATTTTGAGCTTCTACGAAATCGAAATCTAATTACTGTCAATAAATGACGAATTCCGTTTTTATATACCATCTGCTATCAAATTTTCAAAGTCACTGACTTTTTAAAAAAGTAACCCGTGTGGGAGCGATTTCCTGACGTATGCAGAAAAAAATAACTACACACAAGATTACTTGAGATTGTACATACATGCTGTATGTCTTTGGAGGCATCTCCAGATTCCCACTTTGTGTATTACCATTCCAAGGAAATTACATGGAAACTTATTTCTGGGAAAATAAAACGAGTAGAAAAGTACATTAGAGGAAATCCACCTTGGTGGTTTCCCCCTTGTCTCTCGGTTGGTTGTGTATTGGATTTCGAGTTGGGATCGCACTCAACTTGTTTCAACTCTAATAACATTTTTCGACTTGTTTCTTAACTTCTTGCCACAAAAACCTGGGAAAAATGTAGATATTATGGAACTACTCAAAGTCGAACGAGCAAAAAACTCTCCAGAGGATGTTGAACTATAGTATTAGCTGCTTGAGACGAGAGAAAAACACGATAGAAAGTTTTATATCCTTTGTGGTCATAGACGGAGGAGAAGTGCCTAGTGCCTACGCGGAAAAGTACATCCGAAATAACGAATCCCATCAAGTTTTCACGATTTTGAGGAAAAACACACGGACGTCGTCTTCCTCTTGTGAGGAAGAATGTCTCTGTATCTAATTTTAATGGGACACTGCCACTGCCCCCCTCCCCCAAAAAAGTTATGTACATCAACTACCTGTTTTATATAGTGTTTTAATGGCGAATCTCCATTCCTTTTCTAATTCCTTTTTTGTTCCTCAACTCATCGTCAGAAGCTGGTTTCAATCCAACCAACCTCCATGTTCTGGAGCATTTCATAATCATTCTCTTTTCATTTCGAGATGGACCAGTAGATAATTGAGAAACCCATGTCAGTTGCTCCCAGCTTAAAGCGAATTACATTTTTTTCTTATGCCATTCATTACTTTCCAACTGCCAACCTCCATTTTGCGTGACACAAAGGCGTTCAGCAGCAGCAGCCCTGCCCTGGCAGATAAAAGAAACACAACGAAATAGTAAATGGACTCGAGTGCCAAGAATGAAACCTTGCAAAAGGTAAAAACGAAGAAGAAAAAAGGAAATCCGTATGGTCTACATTTTTAATCCGTCCTTCCAGCTTCTTTCTATTCTGATCTAAATCTCCATCTCTTCATTATTATTTCCCCATTTTCTCTCTCCCATCGCGGAGGTATATTATAGGTAGGCTAGACGGGAAAAACCGCATCCGTTTCCGTGTAGAAAGAAAATGAGAGTTAAATAGGATTTCCTTTTTCTCTCAAAGCAATATAGTTGGTTAGGTTCGAGGACTAGCCGTGGGTTTTTCTGCAAAATAGGAATAAAATCTGTAATGATTAGAGATGTGCCATTATATCCATCCATATATACATATTATCAAAATCACAATTCAAGAAATAATGTTCGTATTTGAGATATTTAGTGGGCTTGACCTTTTTTGACCTAAATGTTCCAAGTCGCCAGCCAATAAATATGCATGTCGAGTTACGTGGAAAATATTACGGATGAGACATACGGGCGCGGCAAATCATCGCGCAGATGGGATATAGTCAGATAGAGATGGTGACTTGGTGACAGACGCTTCCCTCCCATGTTCCCTTTTTGTGTGTGTGCTGTTTTTATAATGTTCCATGAATGAATGGCACATAGTAACACAACAATATACCTGCCTGTTGCGTGCGGATTAACCAAGAAGTGGTGGAAATGGTGGTATTACGGTAGCTTGATTTCTAATCCTGATTTCCCAATCTACTCCGCTCTCCCTAATAATCACTCTGTAAATCTGTAAGAAAGAGGCTTAAGAGCAAGGAGAATTAGGAGGCAAGTGGTTTCTTTTCGCAACCGGAACTTGTTTTCTCCCCCCAATCCATTTCACAATTTGAGGCTCAACCCTGTTAACTTGCGAGAGAAGAGCTGGAACTGCGGGTGGTGGGAAGTAGGAAAGCATAGGTACGACGTCAGTGTGGGATACCTATATAATAATAAACAAGTGTGGCACGTTTCCCACATGTTTTTTCTCGACTGACGCCTTTTGTCCAGATATTATAGCCGTCTTTATTACTGACCATCATGTCATATTTACCAAGAAGGGGTTCCATTGAATACGGCGGCGGTGGGGCAATTTTGTGTCTAAGCAAAGGCATAATAAATGTTTGAAAGATGCTCCCTTACACTCAAATTTCACTTAATTTAAGTTAGTAATTTCGCAGGCAAAGTGGTTGTCAGTCTTGTCTGGTCACGACGACGAGGAGGCGAGGCAAGGTTCAACTTTGGAAAGGGAAACTACCAAGTTGTATGAGTATGAACCTCCCTTCCTGGAACAAATTTTGAAGGCAAGGTTAGTCTGGTCAAACTTAAATTGAATTATATGAGGGAATACACACACACACACAATTTAATTTGGTGCAAGCCACTAACTCGACATGAAGGTCTCTGCTCTCGGCCGAGTGATCTCTGTGGCACGTTTTCCTCTCTGAATGTCATCAGTCATCGCCATACAGACATGCATGTAGCTCCAGAAACAGTGCGTTTTACGAGTGCGTCACCCTGCCATCTTTGTTCCAGGCGGAGATGTTCCAGCTCTCCTTTTGAGAACAAAGACCGAGCCGCAGGAGAAGCTGGAATGCAAGCAACTCTCGTTGTTGCCTAGAGAGTCGTCGACGACGGGAGAGAGGAGAGCTAGCTGCTCCGCTGGAAAACCTCTTCCAGTTGTTGTTGAAGACCTAGTCTGATCTGATCCCATTTTTTCCTTTCTGCAACTCGCACTACCACACTTTCGTGCCAATAAACTCACTCACTCAGACAGACAAAAAGGGAATGAGTAAAGGAAGAATGCGCGTGTGATGATGTCAAGTCTGTGGAGTTTTCTTTCAGCGTGGTTTACTTGTTCCACGACGAAATTCCAGCTGACTGGAAATGATATGCAGATAGAAGTCTCGGTGAAGAGGGGAAAAGGAGAATAGAATAGGCTTCTTCATGCACCAAAAGCGTCCGTCTGAATAATGGATGCCATTAGGAGCCCAGAACTACCCCATAACTTTTTTCCACTTTTCCATGTATTTCCTGCTGGAATAAAAAATGTTGTATATAGATCTCTGTACAATTCTTTCTATTCTTTTGTATAGTCGAGTTGAAAACCACCTACACATTCTTCCAATAGGAAATTCCCTTTTTTGTCTAGGAAGAAACAAAAAAAATATATAAATTGCTTGTACATTAGCCCCTTTTCGTAGGCTGCGAGATGTGGGACCAATAAGTAATCGAAATTGGAGAGATTCCGACAGCTGCAGCAGCCCTGTCATTTTTTTTTCTGTTCAAAACTGGGAAATAGTAGTAGTAGTACGCTTAAGTACTTGTATTAAACGAGGAACAATCAATATGGCTGGAAAAGGAAACAAAAGAAAAAAAAATGGCACACCACACACACACACACACACTCAGACTCACACGTTTCATATCGTTTCCACATTTCTGTCTATGCCACTTGAAATATATATCCCTCAGGAGGAAAGCTTGTACAACCACGCACATATTTTCATCTCATGGATGAATGTCTTTTCTCCTCCCACACTTCCCACCCAGACGCACTTTTTCCATGTGCGGTGTGGAGAACGTGGAGGTACTTGTACAACATGTGTGTGATGTTTATCTTGCAAAGTGGGACAAAGGTGGAGATGTGGCGGAATGATCTCCTCCGTATCATCAAAATCTTAGACAAGATTACTAGCTCCACTGGGAATGCATGAAATGGGACATTTCAGTTACAACAGGTCTTGTTGTACAAGAGAGAGAGAGAGAGAGAGAGAGAGAGAGAGAGACGGCGTGCTTGCTTCTGAATTGCCAAAACTTGAAACAAGTGTCACCACCACCACCGGAGAGGGGAAAATAGTGTTACATGCTCTACAATTATTATTATAGTCGTGTAGAGTTGAGGAGAACGTACGTAGAGAGTCTTTAAGGAACAAACTGAGTTTCCAAGTGGGGTCTTGCAACCAACTATCTTGTGTCAGTGTTTCTTCTGAAGCTCATGTTTTTAGATTGACTCAGCAGCCCCACTTTCACTTTGAACTTGGGAAATGTGCGAGGAGCACAGGTAATTATGATTCTAATGGAAATGGAGCAGCAGCCTCGGCAAATATTGCACTTTGGGTTGCTCAATAAAAATGCGGAATGGGAAAAGTTGAAACGTGTGTGTACTTTCTTTTTTGTCGCTGATATGGATGGAGCAATGATAAGGTCGCTGTAGGGGCCAGAGCTGTTATACACGGGATTAATGGCTAATCTGGAAATAGAAAAGGGAAATGTCACATTTCGACATTTCCCAACGCCAAGCTTTTGCTTGCGAAAAGAGGCAAAGGTAGGAAGGAAGGAAGGAAGGAGGAGGGGAAGTGGGCAGCGAAATTTTCGGGGCGAAGTGAATCTCTAGTCATTTGTTATGGTTTAAAAGAGTTATTTCGACCTCGGTTCGGTCTACCTAAGCAGACATCATCACCATCATTACCTACTACTACAATGGAAAAAGTTTGTCCTGGGGACTGTCACTTTTGTATTATTGGACAAAGAACATAATAGTAATTCTCATTGTTTAAAAAACTTTTCATTTTCCATTTCGTGAGTAGGCCCTATGGATTTCTACCTGCTAACCTCTATTCTATCTAATCCTCTAATTATTCATGGTTCGAGGAAGAACAAGCTCATCTTTTCCATGTAGTTCATGAGTGTGGGTGAAGAATTTTTTGCTGTTTTTTAGGTGTGGCTTTGCTTCCTGGCTGCTAAAATGTGTCTATGAGCTGACAGTTCTGTTCTGTCTGTTGCTCTATTATCTCCTCAAACAGACAGGCACCAGCACCAACCACCAACCACTTGACTGGCTGGCTAGTGTTTTTTTTTTCATCAAATTTGAACAAAGACCCAACCAGCCGTTGCGTTGCGTTGCTCCCATTTTTCTGAGTAAATTCTTCTTGCTGCTGGGAGAGCTTTTGCATTATTTCGGTTTCATGTTTAGCTATCTCCAAATTACCCGTTCCAGGCAAAGTTTTTTTTCTATATTATGCCAAACAACGACCAGGCTTGCGAAACACCTGTTTTTTTTTGCTGAATGAGAATGAAAGCCAATTTTGGTGCGAATATAATGCGTGTTGGGTGAGCGACAAGCGTAAGTAGCAAACAAAATGTGTTCCAGCCTGGCATACCATTATGATGTCGCAACTTGATAATAATATCATAATAGTAATACATGCCCCGTAAATACGTCATGCGTAGCTATAAATGTAGAATTTGCTATTATTTTAGCTGACGCTGAGATGAGGAAGGGAACAGACAGCTAATTTTTAATGCAACCTAGCAAAAACCACACAAGTCATTTGCATTTTGTGGCGGCGCGGCAGTGTCGGGCCACCCAGACTAACAATAGGAGGATCCGTGCAATATAAACAAATATAGCATATTAAATATATGTTTATTTTCAATTAGAAACAATTATTTCTACAGAAATGGTCCGGCCTTTATAAATCCCGAGGAGGACGAAGTAGTTATTATGCGTTGCACATTATAATTCAGTGTTTTCAGTGTTCAGCATCCCGCATCGTGGGAAATTAAATACTTGCGTCGCAACGCCAAGCATTATGCTATTGAATTCATTCTTTTTGTGTGCAAATCTTCTTTCATACGACATGAATGTAATAATCGAATTACTTACCGTCAGCTGGACCATTATTCTTAAAATCATGGGATAAAAATCATCGCCTTTCTTATGATTTGCTAAGGTTATTTGTAGGTAATTCTCGTCTCGTCTCTAGAGGTCTTACCCTCGTGCGAATGCGCACAAAGGGATAGGATGTACTAGTATTAGTTGTCCTCGGGATTCTGGGTGTGGCTAGTAATTTCAAATTTATGAAGGAAAAAAATAGTGCTACAACAATAGATAACCTTTTTTTGATCTATTAAAGCATCGTATATAGCCCCTAAAGAAGAGGAAGAAGAAGAAGTAGAGCGGTTTTCAGAAGTGTTACGCCAATTTTCCCCATACTTTGTAATTTGCAACTGTCACAATGGCTTTCAAGAGTATTTCAATTTCAGTACTATACTCCCGTGGAATTAAGTATTTTCCTGGCAAGAGTAGACGCCAGACGCCATTGAATTCACGGACGGATTAACTAATGATACATATTTGCTTTCCCCAAAAACTTTTGACATGAAATGTTAGTTAGCCCAGCCACCACCGGACCCTCTGGAAAAGCATGTATTATTATGGGCTTTGGGGTAATTGTAGGCGTATTATTATTGAATTAAATTTCTGCTCACAAAGGTGGAAAATTGAGGTCACTGCTCCAGGGCAGGTGGTGGCGTCCAAATGGACAATTTCCCTTTCAGAATAATGTTGTTGTATATATATACTACGCACATTTCCGTATAGGAATATTAGGAATACCTTTTCCACCTCATTTTCTCTTTATTATTCGCATCCCACACACACACGGGCTGACATGGAGTTCAACTCTTCAATCATCATTATTTATGTTTTTATATGGAAGACGTCAGTTCGGAAAGGGAAATATTTGCATATGAAAACCTTATTCTTGAGTAGAGCACACACACGCATTGAACGTCGTCGTCGTCGTCGATTGACCTTTGCTCAACTAGCCGGAGACTAGGCCCATCATCCATTTTCCTCCTCTTTAGATGGGAAATACATTAATCAAATCATATCTTCTTCACGTTCTATTCTATATATTGTATCCAAATTGGATTCAAATAAAAAAAGAAGGAAAAACTCTGGAAGGAAGCTATCCCGTCCGATTTTTTTTCTTCATGCTCTCAATTCCCTGTTGTGGCTTGTTGGATGGGATGGGGGTTTATATGCAAGAAGAAGAAATCATCAACCTTGCCTTGTCAGCATATTTACGTCTTTATATTGCGACTCGCTCTCCCAAAAGAGACGAGGAATATAATCTTTTTTGGTGAGTGAATGAAATATCTTGGAAGAGATAGGCACGCCACTAGTCACTAGTATAGTATAGCAGAAGACGCAAACAGCTTTCTGTTCGAAGGCTATACGCATCTCGAGCGACTAAAGCGAGCCGATGATGGGGAAATGGGCCCAGTGTTGCTTCCACACTCGGATTGAACGCATGTTTTCAAAAAAAACGGGAAAATGACAGGAGGTTTAGGTTGGTGATGACACAGGCTAACTTGAACTACAACTATAACTAGGCTCACCACGAACCTGAGTGAGTGATGAGCCCAAGTTTAAAGGAAAATAAAGTTTTGAAAACAACTTTTTGGCTAATAATCCAAATACTTTGCTGGTGGGATCGAGTGACACCAACAGGAAATTTACATGCTCACCACGCACCTGAGTGAGTGATGAGCCCAAGTTTAAAGGAAAATAAAGTTTTGAAAACAACTTTTTGGCTAATAATCCAAATACTTTGCTGGTGGGATCGAGTGACACCAACAGGAAATCTACACACAACTTTTCGTGTTTATTTGGAGCAACTTGAGAGTTTCTTCTTTGGTGTGGTAGCCCCTTAAAAAGTTTTTACCTGGGAACATAATCATCATTGTGGATTTTTCGGTGAGCGTGCTTAAACCCATCATCCTCCCGTAACGAACCCTGCTGCTCACCAAAAGAAAAGTTTGTTTTTGTTTACAATTTGGCTAACCAGTGGCACGTGTGCACGGGAATGACTCACTGCTTCTCCTCTGACTTGACTCCTGGAACATTGTAGGGACATCGGGTTGTTGGGAACAAAAAAGGAAAATGGAAAATTTTGAGGATTATTTTAGCTCCGTGATGGGCTCCTCCGGAGAGAGTCCGTCGTATATTTACACTGCCCCCGTGTTCCAAGAGGAGTCTACTGTGGCCCCGTACCTCCTCCCCAATGACACTGCCACAGTAGTTTACAGTGATGAACCATCCACTGGCTCCAATGGTGGTGGTGGTGGTGGAGATGAGGCTGGAGCAGGGGACTTGTTCTGGCTGGGCTGCCAAAATATTACAGAGTTTAGTGTAAATGACAAATGTGTGGAGAACCTTTTACACCAGTATCTGGGGCCAAGAAGCTTACCACTGGAAACTCTGGTCCCAGTCACAATCATTTACGTTATCATTTTCGTCACAGGCGTGTTCGGAAATGTGACCACTTGCATTGTCATCCTGACAAATCAGTACATGCAGACTGCCACAAACTATTATCTCTTCAACTTGGCCATGGCTGATATGACTACGCTTGTTGTGGGTTAGTACTTCTAAAAACATAAGCCAAAAAATCTATTTTCTATTTCTAGGTATGTGTGCTTTCTTTCTCCTCCTCCTCCATTATTTCCGATTGATTCAGATTAGACTGATTGATGGGTTTAAGAAGAAAGTGGATCAAAGAATTATAGTCGGGTTTGGAGCAAGGCGTGTCCCCATTTATCATGTATTTTTGACGTGGGTGTTTCCCCCCTCGCCTCTTCTCCGCCCGGGTTTGAGTATTAGAAGAGGTCCAGATAAGATGATGATGAATAATCGCGGGATTCCCTAATTCGTCCGGTTTTACTGCCGCCTCACATGAAATCTAAACTTTCTTTTTTGGGACAGACGTATGTATAGTTTCCTTATTAGTCTGGGGTAAGTAAACTAGACAAGGGTTCATTAAAATGGAATGAGGCAATTTGAGCTTAGTTAGACGTATATATAATATGTAAGAAAAGGCTCAAGTGGACCAAGACTGGTCTAAAAAAATGGCCCAGAAAAACTGGAGCACATGCGAAAGAGAAAGAGAAAGAGAGAGAGAGAGAGAAGATAGATGTATGTAGTTTCTCCTCGTGAACCGACCAGCGCCCCTTTTCATCGCTCGTGTTACTGAAAATAATGAGATGTGAACAGGGAGGATGAGGATGTCAGCTTACACCACTATACTCATTCCAGCTCATGTCATCTCCTTTTAAATACCCTCCACACTCGTCCCTTTCTTCTTCCACTCCGGATTAAATAGAAAAAATCTGGAATTGAGAGAGAAATAATAAAAAAAAATGCGAAATTTTCTGGATCAACCTAAAGCCCATTTCTATATCCTTTACATTAGCTCTCACTCACTCACTCACTCTCGTCGTCAGTTGTAGTTTCTCCAACTTGAAATCAGAATGTGGTTTATTCGATGGGAGAGGAAAAAGGAGAGCAAGGATTTTAAGATAGTGTATATCATTTCAGTAGAGTAGCAACTTCTTGTGCTCCATCAGGGGAAGAAGGAAGGACCTCGGGAGAAAAGAATAAGATTTGTATCAGCCTAGGGTCATACCCACACCACGTGTGAAATGGAGTGGAGTGCCAAGAAACTAGTAATTCCCTTTTTTCATTTGCGACGACGAAAGAAAGAAAAAGTGAATAATAAAAGGGACATGGGATGAGGAGGAGCAATGATGCTATTGAGAAGTAAAAAATAAAAAATAAAATTTTCCGCTTTTCCCCACTCTAGTCTCTCCAGCTTTCATAATTGCGTAAAAAATGGAGGCTACGTGAAACACACGGGTGTGGGTTGGGATATATGAGTGTGGTAAAATGCTCGGCCTTTTTGCTTTCACTTGACATTCACGAAACATCATTTTCCACGCGTAAAACCAATTTTCAACCAATTTTTTTCCATTTGAGGAGGAAACTGTTGGGAGGATGATGATCGAAGTAGGGGGAAGACATTAAGCTTTATCATTTCCAATCTGGCAGAGTCAAAGCGGAGCTATTTGGCTGGATATTTTATAAGCCCACTGTTTTCAATTCCTTTTCCCGAATTGTCATCATCATCGTCCTCCTCCTCCTCTCCCTCTCCTCCATTCATATTGGGAATGCATGGTGGTGTCTTTTTTTGGTGGATGGAACGTGCACGTTTCCATTTTAGTTTCCACATCTATCTACTACGACCTAAACAAAACATTGGGTTCAAAACCTGGGCTCTTCTTGCCGTCGTCGTCGTCGTCGTCAGACTGCATTGACTTCAGGGGAAATCAGGTCATGTGTATTTTCCAATTTGAATCCCATTTATAAGTGGATCACTCACTTTCGTAAATTCAACCTTCCCTTCGTCCTGCATGGACAGGAGGTAAACGCTTTTTGCTCATCTTATTTCCCCTAATATTATATTGCCTTCTTTCACGAACTCCTTGGCCCACGTGCAGGGAAATGGGAGAAGAGTGGAGATAAAGAAGTCTATTTTTCGGTTTTTGGTTCGTAGGCAGTCTTCGTCTTTTACAAAAAAAAAAACAAAATAACTGCTTTTCGTGAACTTCAAAACAAAATGTGGGTCTCCCTTGTCAACAAAATATTTATCCAGTCAAAAACGGCTATATGTATTTAGGGAGCATCATTTTCTTCAATTCAGATTCTGTTTCAGGATCATGGTCACGATGTTTTTATCCTTTTTAAGGTTTATCTCTGCTCCGAACCCTTTGATTTTCCTTCGTTGTCCCTTTCAGTTACTTTCTCCATTCAGATTTTCACGTAGGAGTAGAGGAGTTTAAAGGGGAGAGGAGACCAATGACAGATTGACTTTTTCCCTTTTTAACGGCGTCCCTCCATACATCTTCTATGAGTAAAATGTCCCTTGGAAAATAACACATAATGGGATTTACTGTGTTCGAGCGACGAGAAAATTGGATTGTGGGTTCATAACTGTGTAATTTATGAATATAAAAGTTTTTGTCGGCAGTTTGTATCTTTTTTTTTGCCAACCAAACCTTGGTTCGTTCCTTCGTTCTCTGTTTTCACGACGATCCCGTTACTCACACACAGAGTTGAATGGTGTGATCTCACATTGCTCCCAGAAAAAAAAATCAAGTTCTCCAAGTAGTGCTCCACCATCACCCACCACCATCACGACCGACCAAGACCAAGGAAATTATTCTTGTTTGAGAACAAAATAATATTCTTCTATTCTATGGTTTCCCACTGGGAGACTGGAAGAAGAGGCTGAAAAAGTAAACATAATAGAGGGGGATCCAAACCCCGGACGGAAAATATGCAGGCTCTTATTTCATTTGTGATAAATTTCATTTCCCACACTCACTTTTACTTTTTATCCAGCAAGGATTATCTATCTACAACTGTCTGCGTATCCGCTATCCGCACTCCATAACATAGTTTATATGTTCTGGGGCTACTTTGTGTTGTCAAAGTTGGCCGCAGAGAAAGAAAGAAAGAAGAGGCACCCGAACAAAACTTTTCTCCCTGTATTAAATCATCTCTCGTAAATTACACGAATATTTGCATGGACTATGGACTATATGAGACTTTACATGTATGTGTCTACTAGTCGAATGCAAATTCCAGTCTGGAAAAATTCCGAGGCATTATACTTTCATACAAACTGGTTTTTAATCTTTTCATTGAATCATCTCTCCAAGCTTGCCGAGGAAACCATACTTTGCTAATAACCGAAGATATACGGAGAAGACCCACCGCTGAAAATACTTAAGAAAAAGTTGAATGCAAGTTCTTCTGTGAGCTATGCTGCGCTACATATCTCCATGAAACGGGAATCGTACTACGGGAATTTTCCCCTGAAGTTTTTCTCTCCCTTTCTGCATTTTGAATAACAGTCTCCGTCCGTCGGGTTGAACTATGGCTGAAATGGCCGTTGGAATATTAAAATATATTAAAAGTGAGTAGAAGATGATGATGATGATGATGGGTAGCTCGTCGTGTGCTACACAAAAAAAATCCACGTTGATCACTTGTGTGGTTTATGGTAGACCACCACCACTTTTTTATCAAGTGGATTTTACCTTAATGCACTTTCTGCTCGAGGTGGATGGATGTGGCTCCCGGGAGCGTAGCTAATCTAGTAATTAATGAAAAGGCATGCTTTCATCAATTCTCCTAATTGATCTCAATATAAAATATGGAGCAACCTTGAACATCAAAAAATGTTCTCAAGAGCTTTGGATATTTGGAGGCGATTTGGGGTCTATGAAATTTGCATTAAGCTGGCAGCTACACCTCCGCATGTAGCACGTGTTATTGGAGTAGTGCTAATAAATCTATTTTTGGGCAAAATCTATTAGAATACAAACATTGTTTGCGGATGAATGTGTTGTTATTAATGGGGTAGCTTGGTGGTGGTCACACAATTGAAACGATAATGTTTAAGAAGATTATCGCTCATTCACATATGCTTTGAGGATTATAGGTTCACATGCGGCGAGGCTCTGTACAATGCATGGCTATTATATGTGCCGCCACAAAAGAGCCGCCGATTCATTAGCTTTGATGATAAACCTGTTTGAGGAAAGAATTGGATCCATCATCTCTCTCGAAAAATATGACAGGGGATGACTAGAGGGGGGATGCACTATGCACACAAAAGTGATCGATTGCGCCCTTGAAGTTGACAGCAAAAAAAATCCTCTGGACACGTATAGGATCTTCCCCAGAGGGAGTAGTCAGTCTTCTCCAAGGAAACAATAGCGGGCTCCGTAATAGAGAACATCTTGAAAACCCAGAGGGAAATGGTGGGGAAAATTAGACATCATCATATTTTTCAGATTAGACTTCCCCCGCATCTTTGTCTGTGTGGCGCAGATTGAAATTGAAGCCCCAAAAGGGGCTTACTATACCCGCATTCCGTTCGACACCTTCACATTTTTTAGAATAAAGCTTTGCACTCCTCCATTTATTTTTGTCGCAAGCCTAAAATAAACGGGTCTCCTGTATGCCCTCGACGCAAGTAATCCGCCCAAAATATATATTATGGAGTACAAAGACTATAACGCAATGTTGACTAACTAGTTTAAAGTTTGTGTGATAAAGGGCTAAAACAATCCACATCAACTTTCAATTACGCCCTGTCCCACTAGTCATTATTTTTAAAGGGAGAGAGCATTTTTCATAATTGCATTTTTTTTTCAACTCTCGTCACTGTGTTTTGGTAAACATTATGGCATTATGGATCAACATGATGAAAATAATGTGAGTTATTGTCACTCTACCCTTTTGTCATTTGCTCCTGACACAAAAGGGAGGCTCTTTTCGCTGAGGAAATCTGAATTGCAAAAATGGAGTTAGTTTTTTTGGCACTGGGTTGTGGAACGCTTATTATTACTTTGATATGTTGTTGAATGTTGAATGAATGTGGACGTGGACGTGTGTTAACTCGGCCGGTATTTTCTTTAACGCACTCGGCGAATGAGGATGAAGTAATTAGCACAAGCTATAAGCAAAAGCATATATTATATATTATTTTTCTTGGAGGGTAAGAGGAAATAATGCCCCGGTTGTAATTCTGCTGACACCATTCAACATCGCTGAGGCTGAACGGCTGAACTAGATTGATAGATAAATATTTACGAAAAGGTGCACCATACAACCACATCAACCACATGGAAATGTTTTCCACAAAGAGTAAACTTGTTCATTCATCCTTGAGCTGCATAATAATAACCTTTTGATAGCATACCTATATCCCTCCAAGAAAAGTCTAGTTGACGTTGTTATTATTATTAATGAAGACAACAATAATGTGACAACTGCCTTATTGTCAAAACACAAAAGAGGGGTTGAAGACCATTCATTCACAACATGCGACCTTGAAAGTATTTTTGTAGAGCGGCGTGTGCTCCTGCATCAAATCCCTTGTCGTCGTCGTACCAAAAATATATCTGACTGACAAACGGACAAAGCAGGAGGCTCAATCCATAAAGTGTTGATGTAGGCATGGCGACTAATAGCGAGCGAATAGTCATCGGTCCCATCATTATTATTAGACTCAGTTTCTTTTCTACACAGATCTTTCGCCTTTTCAAAATGAAAACACAGCAGTTAACCCACTGTCAGCGGCGCAGCCAGACTTTATGACTCCTGCTTCTGGTATTCCTTTTTGGAAATGATGCTATATGTTTATTTTGAGAAGAAGTTGCCTCTGCACCTGCCCCGCTCCTGTCACCGTGACCATTGTAGCGTGACCAGCCATTAAAAAAGCAGTCTTTTTTGCGGCGTGACCGAACCGAACCCGATATGTTTTTGGACCGGTGTCAGCCGTCTTCAACTTGTGCTTGTGAGTGGTAAATAATCGAGTCTCATTAAATTGCTTGGAAGCATTTCACATCTCCCTTCTCTGCCCACCATTTCCTGATGACAGCTTTTCTCTTCAGAGAGATACCTTCCACGCGGTATTATGTGCAGACGAAATGGTACACGATATACTTATACTAACGCTCCTTTAGCTTTACACTAACGGTAAATTAAGAGGAACAAATTCTCTCCAATGAAAAATCTGCGAGTTTCATTTAATTCCCTAATGTGGACGGCGGTGGCGGTGGTCCGTCCGCCCGCCCGTACCAACGGTCTACCAGAGTGCGCGACACAGCTTCTAACGAAAAGTTATTCCCAATGAACATACCTTTCCACCATCCAACACACCACGCCAAAAGTTGGAGCAGTCTAGTCTAGTGCAAAGAAAATCCCCACTTTCAGGAGACACTTTATGAAAAAGTGTGTAGACACCATTTTAGTGGCTCATTACTGTGTGGAAACCCCCTTTTGAGCTGATACTTCCCGAGATAATTATGGAAATCGTAGTAGAGTTCGCAGAGTAGCCTGGAAAAAAGTGTCTGGTGGAGCGAGTGAACCAGAGAAAGAGAGAGAGAGAAAAAAAAAGAAAGGGTTTGATTGCAACATGTGCAATCTTTTCTCAGGGTCGTTGTGACAACATTATAATGCAACATATCCAATTCACTAGGGAACGCTAAGGATTCTCATTCTTCTCTTTCCTGCTAACAAAGGACGCTATATAGACTAAAAATGTGAGAGACATTAGCGTTTGAGGAGATCTCAGCATTGAGACACCAGATTTTCCAGGGAGATGAGGAAGAAAAAAAGTTGCTGCAATTTTATGGTTTCCATGTGCCCACCAACCGCCCGACGACCCTGCCTGGTAGAGATACATAAGTATATAGTGGATCAGACTTTGACTGATATTAGACCCCACTTGATGATTACTTTAGTTCACGCCATTATTCGATTCGTGCTGCGATGACGCTCAAGTTGGCTGGCTGCTAGTTGCATCAAGAAAGAAATGTAAAGAGTTTCACTTTGTGAGTTTGGGTGGAACATCCGGGAAAAGTGGGGGAATGTGCGGTGGTGAAATATTATAAAGGGAGTGGTGCCAGCGTCTTTCTGGTACGTAGTAAAGTAAAAGCGTAATAATAATGAGCAAACGGGATTCCATTTCAGCAATCCCTTCCTCCCAACCACAACCGAACCAACTTGCCTTCATTGTGTGCATATAAACTTTTTTTTTTAAAAAAAAGAAAACCTTGCTTTTGTATGCAAACAATTTGGTAGGCTCGGCGGCGGTGATGGAGAAATGAGATACTCACATTTTTTTCCCTTCTCTCCGTTCTTTGAGGTTTGTGCCTCGGCATTTGATTCATGCATTCCAATACTACTTCCAACACTACCATACTAAGTATCAAATAACCATACGGTTTCTGTTTGGAGGTTCCGTTGACTTTGGTGGGGAGAAGAAGGAGGGAGTAAATCCGTGAGAGTGGTTTTATTGGCATTAGCGCACACAACTTAATTGGGAATTAGTTGGCTGCACTGACGTTTGGTTTGCGTCTATTCGGGATGCTGCCATCAGCAAACACAACATCGCCCATTACCCATAAGTTGGCAACCGGTTTTTTTTTCTTCTCAGAGTGGGTGGACTGCTAGCCAGTCAGTTGCTGGTCTGGTGGAGTAAATGAATTTTGGAAGATGATGATGAAAACATTTTTGTATTATGAGAACATTCATACAAGACGGGGGGGGGCAAATTTTTGGCCGTTTCTGGAGTCAAATTTCATAGGTGTGGGTGGTCGGTCGTCCATGGTCGAATAAAAAAGTAATCAAGGAAAAGTCTCCGATTACACATATTATTATTATATATAAATTTGTTGGCAGGCGCGGTGCAAATTATTTCTGGTCTGATGATGATGGTGGCGTTGCGTTGGTTATTTTTTGTGAAGGCGATTTGGAAGAAGAGAGGGGCTTTAGATTGGAAAGGAAGAAAACTTTTGGCGTATATGTCTTACAATAATTTTGTGAGTTGACTTGTTTGTTCACTATGATTTGTATGGATCGGTGGTGGTGGCCAAGGGCATGCAAAATCAGATTAGCCCTGGCTCTCCGTCCACATTTCCACCTCTGCCTGGTTTTAATACCGCCTCGCCTGTGTCATGCTGTTCCTGTCTCGAAGGCAGTGTGAAAGCAATAACTTTGCCGAGCGGATAGAGCGACGAGCGACCTTCCTTCCGTCCGCACTGGATGATTCAGTCTTTGACACGAACAATGTCTTACTTGGTGTTGTTGTTCCTATAGGTACACTTTTAATGTGCTAATTTATTCTTCATTGTTCTTCAGTTTAATAGGAATGCGACAAGGCCAGCTAGTACGCTGACGCTACGTATGGCATTCACATGTAATTAAGTCGTGTTGCTCATTCAAGGTAGCTTATCTGAGCTGGTAAACAAGTGATCAAGGTCGGGCAAGGCAAGGCGATGCCAATACATGGGATTTTCCTTTCGGGTCGTCGACTACTCGGATATTAAATGAATTAATATGTATAGTTCCCATGGAATTTCCGACAAAACGCCAACGCTAGCTTCTCAAAGAGGCAAGCTCGCTCCTCACTCTACTCGGTTAATTGAAATTCTGGTTCAAGGACGACTTTTTTAATCCCTTCCTCCCTTAGTCCCCTTTTTGTATGACTCCCTCTGATCTGCTGCCAATCTGCTCAAGCTGAGCCCCTCAAAGACGACGTCAAAAGTAAACTAGCTTGGGGGGTTAAGGACCGGCGATACAAGCTAAACCTTTTCGTAATAACGCACACGTGATACTGACTACTATACCTCATGCTATCACCTACCGCACACACACACACATCTTGCTTGTCATGATGTTTTGTTCCCACTTGAAAGGATTCTCGCAAAAAGTAAAAAAAAAACTAACAAGGGAAGGAAAGTACATCTAACTATATAATGTAAGTACTTACATTCATGCACACACAAAAATGGGCTACCTCTGCTCTAGAAAGGGATTTTTTACAGCGAAAAATTTTCCCTGGGGTTGTTGGAAGTTGGAAACGGAAAGTGCGATTCGGAAGAGATTCTCCTCCTTTATATTGTCATGTAAATTGACAGTATGCAAATGTTGTCGTGATCAAGACTTGGGTGTTCAACAATCAATGATTGCGAGAGAAAAAAATTGGTCGATCGAATCAACTTTTTTCAATCTTTCCCACAGCGCTCATATGATGTTTTCCGTTGCAGGAAATTACTCCGTTGCGTTGCATCCCTCTGCCACTTCCTCCCTTCGCCCACTAGTTTCACCGTTAAGATAAGCCAGAAGAGCCAGGTAGCATCTCTCTGTCAACATGGGCGGCCCACCACTCGAGATTGGGATCGATGACGTGTACTCTTCGTCGCTCGCTAATAATAGCGGAGAAATTTTTGTAAACATGAATTTCCTATCAGCAATAGCCATTTCTTCGCCAATTTTTTTCCACTGCTCCATAAAATCCTGCATGTATCTCCTGTTTATCATCGGGTTTGGTCCCCCATTCAATTTCATTGCACAATCTCTCATCAACCTTCTCACACAATCAGCTTAAATTGAGAGAACCCATATTTTTTCAGCTTACAGATGATGATTGATCCTATCTTATCATTAGTATTTATTGAAAGTCAACATTTTTCTTTAAAGGGGATGCTGTTGTTGGTACCAAATTGTCATTTGAGGGCTGTCCTCTCTTTGCAATAAATTCCTATAGCCTTTTGTTCCCCACATTATGAAGCGGTACATATTATGGTACATGATGGGGTGGTGATGACGCGACATAGGGTTTGGCAAAACTAGCAATGGAATGAGGATTCGATTCATCCATACGTACTTATTGTCGCATTCTTGGCCAAAACCATTATTTCAAATGGGAAAGGGTTATTACCACGACATAAGCTCAACAACTACTTTATTGAAAATGGGGGTTTGACATGAAAGGGATTAAAAGAGGCAATGGATCGAGCGAGAAAGAGAAAGAGAGTACATTCTTCTCCAAGAAAAACGCTTTATCGATTTGATTTTGATAAAAACACACATTACAAAAGAAAGGGGAAAGAGAGATATATGGGAGTAGATGAGCAGCAGCACAGCAGCAACTTGGAGCCGCCGAAAACTGATCCAATTTTAACTGTCATCAACTAGTCAGCAGGCTAGATTCAATAATAAACGAATCAAAGACGGCATGACACATTTCACTTCAACGTAATAATCACTTAATAAGATTCATAAAACGATTTTATTCTGCAAATAAGGCTCTGTTTTGACAGGATCCCTTCCTACATCCATCCCTAGACTTTCATTCTGCGGAATGAGTATTCCTACTACACAATGATGATACTAATATGTTATATCAATGAACACGCGGGGATACATTGGAGCCTTGCATTAGAGTATATGGTAATTGGGAAAAAGTTCCAGTTGGAGGCTTCTCGACTCGAATCTACTGCCATCCTCTCATAAAATTCTCGACAGCGAGCGAGCATAACAGGACAATAATAATAATAATGAATCTCCCACAGCCTTCGATTGCATCAACCCGATATATTACTTAACTATCCACAATTACCCTCCAAATATCTACCAGTAATGAACACAAAAGTGCATCCAATCCAGCCACACTATTTATTTTGTTGAGAACCCGAATTCATTCATATCCATATGTCACAACAACATCCTTGGAATAATAATAATTACAAGGGTCATTGTTATCATTTTATTTTTATACTGCATGCAAAACCGAGGCCGAGGACACGAAAACAAGTTCAATGTTACTCTTACTAATAAAGTGAGAGTGGGGTGGTGGCTCTCTTCGGTGGTTGCAATTCCAAAGTTTATTGGCCGACGTGGTGTGTCAGCGGCGCGGCGATGAGGTTGAGGTTTTTCTGTATTGTCGCCCCAGCACCAGTTACGACTAAAACTTTGAAGAATATATAAAATCTCCCGATGATGTGTAATGCGTACGAGAGGGAGAAATGTAGCCCAACGACTGGATACAGAGAAACTCTCTTCAAGCTGTTAATATTGCAAATATATTCCATTCCAGTGGAGATGTAATATTTGGGCATCACACCAGAGTTTGCGGTTTTCGTCAATTCAATGAATTCACCCGTAACATGTCAATCTCCCAGCGTTTTGGAACAAGTGTTACTTTGCTGTTGGTGGTTGTGTGGTGGTGGGTTCGGTAAAATTAATTACATTCCGTGTGGAATGAAACTCCACGTGTTGACTGGGTTGGAATTGGAAAGCTAGGAGCGAGGAGCGTCCAAAAAAGCAATTTATTATATTATGAAGGAGTATAAACTCTCGGTTAATTGCTCCACACTCTACTGCTTTAAACGTCGACAACCTACATTTTCCCTTTGCAGTTTTATTATGCGTCCCTGCAGTTTAAAATAAATAATAATTGGAGCTTTGCATCATATAAAATCTGGCCATGATGGCTTATGTTGTAAGCTTTCATGTCGATGGCCCTCCTACATGTCAAACTCGTCGTAGTAGTTCCAAACAAAAACCTTGGAACTGCCTAACCCATTTTTAAGCAGCTTACCACCGACAACGTAGTAGTATTAGTATTGTTGTTTGCTATGAGAACTATTACACCTTCTCCTGTTGAGGATGATGGTGCAAACAAGCTGGCGAGATGAGCGTAGGAGAGGAGAGTGAGCTTGCATGAAGGTATTTTATAATTTACGTTAAGTTGGCACGTAAAAGTAACAAGTTTTTTCCTTATCTTTTTCCTCCTTCTACGCTCGCTCGTTAGGACAAAACACGGCTCAACTCAACATCCAGCAGCCAGCCAGACTGACTTAATGCTTGCATATAAAAATCCCATGAGAGTCGTTTAGCATAACAATTGTGTCTGCTGCTATATATAATATGAGCTGTTGCTGCTAGTTCTTAATACTTGATACTTTGAGAAATCCCTGTATTCACTACTATACTCTATACGTACTTTAAGCTTTTTCTGGGAGGGAGACGGGGGGGGGAGACGAAAATGCGAAGCTGAAATGAGGAGGGAATAGAGAGAGAGTCTTCCTTCCCATATAAAAGTTTTGTTGGAGGTGGAGGAGCGAAGGAATGGAGAGAATATTTTTTTTGAAGGAAGTCGCAATTAGAATGGGTAATTAATGCGTAGCAAAATAAAATATCATTGACTTTATGAATGTACGTGTACCTTGCGAAGTCAAAGTCCTGAAGAGGAGGTGGTTACCCCAACAACACCCCATACACCGAATTCCCCGTAACACGAGCCGACGACGCCGTTGGCTAATTCCGAACTAGAGACATGAGACCGTGAAAGGACCATGCTATGCCTTTATTAGCATTAGCACAGAGATCAATGAGAAAAATTTGGGATAGAAAAAAGCTGTTTCGTTGAAATGGGGGATGTATATATCAACTGTAATATGATAGCTTCAAATGACGGTCCACCAACCACGAGGATGGCAAACAATCTGTAATATAATCTGCAATTCGGAGATCTAAGCGGATTTGCAAAACACGGTTCGCATCGCAGTAGTGATGTGATGTCCCCTGTAATTTTGAGTTTTTGGCTATTTCCTGTGTTTATTGCGTCCGACTAAGCATAATCCCATATATTTATTAAATCACCGCGTCCAATAGTGACAATTATAAAGGGCTAGCAGTGAGCCCTAATTAGTCACATGCCTCGACCACACATTCAAATAGGACGTCGTCCACGTCTTTGTTGTAAATCTAGAGAAAGTAGGCCATTTCAACTTTGCTCTGTTGTCGTCCGTCCCCGATATTATTCCTGTTATTATGCAGTTAGTTAGTAGGATTCAGCAGATTTCATCCAGATGGACTATCCGTCCGAATATTATGTATTATTGGAAGGGGTTCAAAAGGGATTTCCGTCATATTCCAATTTCCAGGAGAGCATTTTTCCCCTCTTTGTATCTATTGTGAGTATAGTTATCACATCCGTGGAAAACTTCACTTCACCTGTTCATAGCCATCATAATGTGCAGCGTAGCACCCCACCGCCACCGCCTAATATAATGATAATCAGAGATGTTTACCAAAACACCGCGAGTCTCGGAATTTCTAGCAACACAATTACCTACTACATTACTGTTTTCAGTCCAATATCACTGTATTTCAAAACGACCACGACGACGCGGTTGAAGCGAATCTTGTACTCGAAGCACTACCTAGTTATTATAATTATACATATCTATCAAGTGCATAATAAATACGTTGCAATTGAATGATAATGATTCCAGGAGGAGGGACGAGGTGGCAAATTTGCTAAGACATAAGAGGGAACGCGAAACTAAAAATCTGTTTCCTGCTAATAATCTCTTTGTCTAACGGCGCAGGGTTGTATCTGCATCATTGGGAATCCTAGTGGCAGTTTGTGGAAATACGACAAAATGAGGTAGATGATGAAGAGTTGATGAGCATGACGAACACGTATATTTAAACGCTGGTTTTTGCTGAATGTAATAATGGGACCATTAATGGAGCCATTGCAGTTATCATCAATAAGTATAGTAGTAGCTTCCCAGTTTCTATATTTTCTAATTCTCAATGTACCTGACTGAGCACGTTTTATACCTTTGTTTTCTGTACCTTATTATACCTTTGAAACAAAATGAAATATGAAACTATGCGTCGTAGTACTTATATGAAACATAAGACAAAAGGAAGGGCTCAAGAAATTAGTAAATGGGTAAACGTAATGAAGGAAAGTGGTAGCAAAAATGACGGCAAAAAATATCACTTTTGGTGCCAACAAAGGCTTTTATCGGTAACGCAATTTCTCTTTCTCCAAAGTGTTGTCCATTTTTGGGGTGAACATCAAAAACTCTTGAGTGAGGAAATGTGGGCAAGAAAGTTGGTGGGGAAGATGGAAAAGCGTATTATATGATAGCGACGATTTCAGCAGAGTGCAACAGTTTCTCTCCTGTCACTCGTAATTATTGTACAAACATTGTGTGTTGTTTCCCTGTTTTTCGTGGGAAACTGAACTGGTGCTGAAATTGCGGTTTCCTTTCTTCCAGGTTTCGGAGAAAGGGCTTTATTTGTGGGGAAAAACTAAGCACTTACATGGATGCCACTGCTGGTTTCTCTCTCGTTGATGATGATGTTGGAGTTAGCGGATATTCTGTGTTGGTCATCGCGGTATACCTTGCAGAATAAACAGGGATAGAATCGTCATGTTTCCGTGTTCAAACACTTTCTCGACATAATATCTTTTAAGCTGGTGTCTCTACTCTGTCATGTTTGCCGTCTAATTACTTCACAGTTCCAGAAGATATGTCCCTCCATTCCGCTGTGTGGATAATTTCGACGTGAGTGGAAATTGGCAAATTGGCTATGACTTTTTGGAGGACTCAAATTCGACTTGATTTTCGGATTGATTTAATGCACTAAAATTCCTTGGACATTAAATCTCAGTCATTATAACTACCGTTATATACTGTGCGTGTCTAAATCATTTCCTACACAAAAGCTTGAGGGAATATACCCCGGTTTTTAGCTGCACTGTAATCTTAACATATGTAATCATATTATGTATTATCTCGTGGTGGTTGCTGGTAAAGATCAAGGACATTCTCCGTTCTCACTGTCAGTAAGTAAACGGAATACGGATGCGACCCTTTTTTTTAAACTGGATGCCGATTTTGCGAATATTTTTGCAAGTGCTGAATCTTTGAATTCCACACACATCAAAAATCCAACCAACCATAATAATACTTATGCTAGGTATGCATGTTGTTATTCTCCACCCATGCAGTTGATGTGATAACGACAGAATAAATATACTCGGGAAAAAGACTATCCTTGGCAAATGGCCGATATATATCGAGACAAAATCTTTTGGTTTCCCCAAATCCTACTTCATCTTCAGAATCGACTTGAAGGAGAACGTGCTGAAACATCACTTGACGTGCTCCTCCACATCTCTCTTTCTCTGTTCTTGCAAAAAACCTCTGTTACGGCGCTTCTTTTTCTTGTATTTAAGCTCAAAAACAAATATTCTCTAGGCATAGAACATAGGCATAGGAACATTCTCACCAGAAATAAATTTGTATTAACACAAGAAGTATATTATGTGAACTTTTCGTTGTCTTCCTCTTTCCCCTGCTATCTTAAGATTTTGCTTTTTCTAAAGATCCACCCAAATATTATGGCTTCTCTGCAAATGATGAACGTTCTGTCTCCCTTCCTGGAAAAAGAAGGAAGGTTGCTTTGATGTGTATTATTTTCGGCGTGCGTAAAATCCTGTCCAACGAGTATTTGTGTAAACATTGGGTTTGCTTTAAGGAGAAATAAACCGAAACGAGAGTGGAAGGATTGGAATTGGATACGATCCAGAAGAATTCCAACTGTGCAACAACAATTCATTGAATATTTTTTGTACCGAGAAATGTATTCCTTCCAGAAAAAGACTCGCCTTTTTTACCCTTGACGTGATACATTTTTTCCCTCAATTATATCCCTAGACAGGTGCCCATCTTGGTCCCTTTTGGAGATTCTCCAGTTGACTATTGTTGTACGAGTTTTTAACAAGAATTGAATAATAGGAGATCTATCAACTGCCAATACTTTTATTTCCTTTTCCACTTTACCTTTCTTTCCCGATCCCTTTGATGCCATTATGGAATTGCTTTTTGGATGTCCGAATGCTGAGTAATTCTGGAGAGAAAAATAGTATAAAAAAGTTTGTCGGAAAATGGGATAGAGAAAGGGAATAAAACAGAGTTTCGGAGCAACTTTACATCTTAAAAAAATCTGTTTCTGCAACTGTTTACATTTTGAAATCACAGTTTTTTTTTGTAGTGTGGAGTTCTGATGGTTAGATGCGTGATGGTGTATACGAATAATTTGGCAGCTGGGAAGGAGCAATCGCAGCACGAAATCTTTTGATAATATTATGAAGAGAACTATGAAAAGAAAAATGTGTGTGAGCTTCAAGCATAAAAAGTATAAATCTTTGTCTGAGAATGAAACGGTAGCTTGTCTGAATATCAAGTAGTAGTGATCGCACGAAGACTGACTGGGAAAATCACTGGTCAAAACCTGAATTTGCGTGTGGATTTTTAGTGTATCAATGAACTTGCACTGGAAGTTGTTAGCATGAAAGTAGTTGTATGATGATCCAACAATACTGCCAAAGGCTCACATTCTTGATTATCGTTGGAGTACGTAAATCTCGAGAGTATGCACTGGAGTACATTTTTGAACATGGTCATTCATGCACGGAACGGAATGTTAAACGAGTAACCTATATGATATGATGCAGGGCAAGGTCTCTTTTTTACCACATTCTAGTTTTGTCATTTTTTAAGTTTGTATGAATCCCACGAAAGCAATTTGTCCTCACCCTACTGAAAAACTCTGTATAATAGTTATAAGTATTATTATTATTATGGTATAAAATTTGCAGACAAATGCTCATAACCAGAACACATTACGGAATAAGTATATCTCTAATGGAGACATGAATAAACAACAATCGATCGCCACTACATCGACACTACATCTCTATCACTTTTGTCGCTTAGGCGTATTTCCACTACCCTCATTCTTTGACGTAGAAGGGCGAAGAGCATTTAGAATGCGTTTCATGGGTGTCGGTGGCTCCTCCGTGTCCGTTTGAGCACCTACTGAGGTAGCGGTAACAGTTCGAATCTTTGGGGCATTTTCGAAAATCTGAGCCCCTTTGGCTTCTGCCTGCATCCAAAGCTTAAGCTTTGGAATGCGTATTTTAAAATAGGCAATGAAGTCTCCCCGGGGGTTTAAATAAGACCTTATTTCATCGGGGTGGAGAGAGGTGCATCCCAGGGTCGCCTCTTTCTGTGTAAAACCGTCTTCTTCTCGTAGCGTGCTTACGACATCTTCCATCATTTCCTGTCAAAGATGTCCAATAAATGTTACACTTATATATGTATAATTTGCAATTTGCATGTAACATCTATTTGAATGATTTGAAACACAAAACAAAAGATTAAACAAAACCTCAGAGAAGCCGGAAAAATTTCCTTCACGCTGATAGAATAGCGCAACTGGGGTGTGCCCCTTTTCGATGCGCGGGTGCTGCTGATACAAACAAGTTTGAGCCTTGCCTTTATAATGCATCACCGAGTCCATGTTCGCCAGTCGATCTTCAAAATACTTCAAATTTTCTGTATTCAAATCCACGTTCCCAAAAGCAAACCAGTCTTCATGGTAAAGCAAATCGTACTTTTTATTTGCTGAGTTTATTGAACATTGTTGGAAATCCATGATGCGCTGGATGATTGCCTTTTCGCAAGTCGATCTTTGCTGAAACAACGATTTAAAATTTACATACATATTGGAACAACCACATTTTAGAAAACAAATAAAATAACGAGTGCCGAGTGATAATACTTACCTCATAGTGCTTCGACACCTTGGGCCAGGCCGAATACGTTCCCCGCTCCGTAATTACACCTTTCTTCCCGAACAACTTAAAACCGCTCATTTTCCTATATTAAAAACAAAGAAACGTTAAGGAAGAAAACATCACCTTTGTTTCGCATTGTTTTACACAAAAATAAACTCTTGGTTATTTTTAGAATGATTAGTATAAAATGAACAATCCTCTCTCTCTCTCTCTTTCGAAGTCTCTTAGGATGTGCGTGTCTCCAATAACATGACAAAATGGAAAAGTCTATAATAAAGTTTGAATGAATGGTGAATAGGCTTTATTTAATTCCGGAAAGTAATCTAATTGGAAAGTTTTATGTAACTACTTTCTCCTTCGCTTCATGAGTAGAAGTTAAAAGCAATGGCAGAATTACATAGTTTTGTAAGAAGGAGAAAAGAGAAGGGTTGACAATATTTGCCCGTTTGAAGCTTGGCTTGTCGTGCGTAACTTGTATCATAAGCATAATTACGTATAATGACTCTATCAAATCTCGATCAAAAAAGCCATTTTCAGTATATCAACAAGAGAGCAGAGGTTGGATGCCGCATAATAGGTATGTAAAACAACTAATTACATCGATGTGGCGTGTGAAGAGAAATGGAAAGGAGTAGCTTATGTTCGCTAGATGACCACGAACCAAAACTTTTCTCGATGGAATTCACAGAGAAACGCTCATTTTTGGATGTAAACCCATTTCCATTTGAATTACAAACTCGTTGAGAACAATTCACTTTGACTGAACTATTTCGTTAGGTTGTACCAGTTACCAGGAAATACTTGCACCTTTCACACTTTGATACCGTTATTAGATTCACAAGAAACTACATGCATCCATAATATTAACAAGTTTAATATACCATTTCTAAATACTTATTTATCTACTATATCTGTTTTTCCTTGTACAGCAATGCCAGTTGAGATATGGGTCATGTTCCGGCAATATCCATGGATCTTTGGGGAAATCGGGTGCGATTTGAGAGCGATCTTGACAGAATGCACCACTTATGTGTCAATCCTTACAATTGTGGCATTCACAACGGAACGTTACATCGCTATCTGCCATCCAATGAGGTATATATATGAAGTCGCATCAACTTTCTCCACAAGTTTACCCCAGTCTATCTAAGAATTTGAAGTAGCTGCATGAGTCAACTGACTGGGATAAAATGTATATGAATAACACAGTCGAGCGCTATTTTCGCCACATCTCATTATTTCTCTGGAAAAGTCTTTTTTATGGAACACTAATTTTTCTCCCCCTACTCCTACACTCATAAACAAAAGTGTCAAACTTTATACCCATCTCATTACATTTGTTCGAGGGATGTGTTGTTTTAATAAATTTCCTTCTTTTTTTCTAGAACGCAAACCAAGTCAAAATTCAGTCGAGCGACACGCGTAATCTCTCTAATTTGGGTCATATCCATCGCATCGGCTTTGCCGTGGGGCACCTATACACAGGCAAGTTTGAGACACACTGAGTTTTCTTTTGCAAGTCTTACATTTTATATCATTATTGTACTCATTCCCATCATGTCCATTGTATTAATATTATGCTTTTACTCCACTGGTTGTATATGACTTGATGCTGATGTTACTGATGAGCTGTTAGAAATGCATCTGGGAGAGTATTTAACTTCATGGATGTGGGTGGACTCCATTCTTGGAGAATTCAGCGTTCAGCACAAAATGAACGTGAAGATCACAGCTGACACTGCACGCTTTCAAAGACATACTTGCCATGCCGTCAGCTTCTCCTACAATTCCTGGGTTCATTCAAATTAGCCTAAAGATTGGCAACAGCTGCCTCATACTATTCAAATCTAACCCGTTTTTCACAAACTCCTAAATTTCTCGAACTTCAGTTTTATTTTAACAACCTATTGTCAGTCTACCTCACATAATACTTATAAAATAGTCAACTCTAGCATGGTAATGTGCCCCTACATAAGTCCGTTAGAAGATTCGTCCGTTTCCTGATAGTTAAGGTTGCATGTAACTCATAAGTGTCACTCTCACATGTCAGACTAAGCATTATCATATGAGCATATGCCAATTCAACCTCATACTAAAATGCCAGTAAAATTACAATTGTAAAACCTCATCAACTTCTGGAATTAATTCAAAGCGCTTCCAACAAATACAAGAAAACTTAATTCATAAATTACCTGGCTGTTTACTGCGAGTACTCTCTAAACTCTCTCTCACCTCTCTAAACGAAGGGTCTCGTGCTCTAAAGGGATGACAGGTGTTTTGTTGTCAATGAAGACTGCAATAAATAATAATAAATAAATAAATTGCAATGCAATAAATAAATGCAAAATCAATTGACAATACAATAATCTTTAATATAATAATTCCAAATTTATTAATTACACTAGAAACTTACTTATGCGACACGAGTAGAAAATCGGGACCTATCACCTAGAGCAGGCAGCTACAAATAAATAATAAATACAACTTGACAATACAATAATTTTTAATGTTGAATGTAATAAAATAACATCTACAATCTAACTCGTAAAATATAAATCAAAATTAGTGTACCTTGCCGACCTTGCGAGTGTGGATTTGGTGTGGTGGTTCGGTGTAGGGACGCGACTTAAAAACACGGGTCGTGCTGGGTCGCCTGAAGGACTACGGTCTGGATGGGGAGTCAATCAAATCATAATAATTACAATTTAATACATTTTAATAATCTCACAACCAGCAACTTATTTTCTCCAATCAGCAGGCAGAGTAAACGAGAAGATCCTGTACATTGAATTTAATTAAATTACACCAGAAACTTACTTATGTACGTATTTTGATTAACTAAAAAATATGTAGTTGGAGTTGTGTACTTTTTTCACTACTTAGTTTTAGGCCACTGGGGTGAGCAGGTGGGTCACCAGAAAAAGATTTAAAGAAGTAGGAAGAAGGAGGAAAATGAAAAATAGGAGAGAGGAGAGGTCGTTTTCTACATTTTTTCACAATATTTTTTGAGCAACTGCGAGAGTAGAGGAAAGACCTAAAGGGTAGCCTTCGTTCTTGTGTTTTTTTTTCTCTCACAAATATTCAAATGAGACGCGTAATGGACCATCGCCCCTGACATAAGAAACCAACCACCTATGCGTATTTATGGGTGGTGGATGTGTAGGTAGGTATGTCTGTATTACCTATGTGTATAAATGGACACGCAATTCCGGCCGGGGATTCCCCATTATATCTGCAAAAATCCGCATGTGTATATAATATATCTATACATAATAAAATAGTGCTGCTGGCGGACTGATGTTGTATAGGTAGGTATATCATATAATGTATGTATGTATAATATATTATGTACTTAGGCAGGTATGCATACGATACAATTGTCGTGAATTTTTGTTGTATTTTGACTCACACTAATTAGTAATAATTAAGTAATTGTAGCTAGTAAATGGAGTAATTAAGAATTCCAACCAAAGCAATGCGGGAGCGCAGCGCCTCTCTGTCTGTTGTGGTTCGTTGGTTGGGTATGAAAAATTAAAATTCTATAGTTTACTGTCATCATTAGTATTATAGGGATTAACTGATCAGCCGTTTTATCATGTCATCAATTGTATGATATGAATGCATTTTCCACGTAGAAAATAACTGCATGTAGAAAATATTTTGTTTTTTACACATAATGTGGAAAGCATATATACATGATGGGTATGATATGATCTTCATTTTTTTCTTATTATTTTTATTTATTATGTGGTTGTGTAGGTAAACTTTGTGCAAGACCGATGGAATAGAACCATGGAGGAATCAGCCTGGTGCGGAATTCCCTTTGACAAGCCTGACATTTCCAGTCAACTTCTAATGGTCATATCCTCCTGCATCTTTTTCGTCGCCCCAATGACGCTAATCCTGATTTTGTACTTGAGAATCGCACTAGTCCTTCACAGAAGCTCACGGAACAGATCCCTTCGACGTTGTTGTGCGTCCCATCACTCTCCAAATATGGCAAGCACTGCGTCTGCGGCGTACCCTAATAACCTAGTCCAACCTGGGAATGGGATGCCGCCGAACACCGGAAGTAATATGCCAACTCCTCCAACCATCGGCGGCAGTTCTGGTAAACGTTGCCAGGCAGAGCGAGCGCACATTCAGAGTCGCCGAGCTGTCATCAGAATGCTGGGTGGGTACAACATGTGACACCCATATTATGATAATCAAATCCGTTGATTGAAATGCACAAATAATGCTCATTTCGTTGTTGTCGGTTCGTTCGGTTTTTAACAGTTGCGGTGGTCATTGCGTTCTTCGTTTGCTGGGCACCCTATCAGGCACAACGGCTGCTCTTTGTTTGGGTAACGCAGTACGGGGAATGGACTAGCACCCTCAGAGATATCAACCAAGCACTATTTTACATCGCAGGTAGTACAATCATTCAGTTAGAAAATGTGCATAATAAATAAAATTAATATTGATTGGGATTGGGTGCGAAGGAAGGTGCTGTAATGAATAAGCATTCTCAAATTAGTATGTGTGCATGCACTGCAAAGCTTTACAGGTTTTATCCTACCTTCTTCTATTCTATAGGAGTTTTCTACTTTCTCAACTCCACCATCAACCCAATCCTATACAGTGTAATGTCTAAGCGGTTCCGTCGAGCATTTCGCGACAAATTATGTAGGCCAGGCTCCTGCTGCCTCTGCTTTTGCTGTAGTGAGGTGGTAATCATTGGACCGGGGGCGCCAGGAATAGGACCTTTGGGAGTTTCCCAATCCGCTGGAGCACAAGCAAGATTCCGTGCTGCTGACAGTCACAGCACAACAACGAGACATAGGCTTTTGGCCACTTACGGAAGGAATAATGTTAATGTTGCTGGACCACCCAGGAATGCTCCTCTAGGCACTGCTGCCCCATATCCTCCAGGTAACCCACACCACATACCTTAAGAATTATTATATCCCCTTTATAATCTCTCCGTTTACGTGGGCAGTATTATTTCTCTATACTACTTTTGACTCTTGTCCTCCTTCGCATCCATATTAATATTATGAGACTAATGACTCAATCTCATTTTTGGAAGATGAAGCAGGTGCGGGCGAGGATGATGAACTTTCCTCTTCAGATCGACTACGCACATACACGTATCCTCAAGGAAGAGGTAATCGGGGAGGAACGTCGACGAAAAAGTCTCACTCCCTCCCAGACTCATCTCTTCTCCCACTTTGTTGTCTCCACTCGGACGATGAAGGGGCTGGGAGAGGAAGAGAGTTCCGGAGTAGAGGCCATTATGGTTATGGCAGTCCTCACCGGCACGTCTATCACAGGAAGCGGAACATGGAATCATCCTCTGTGTCGGCGGAATGGCTTCTCAAAAAGAGGTTCGCCTCAAAGAGCGATGGAGACTCTCCTTCCTTTCATGATGTCTGTCAAACGGATTCTATCTATGCCTCAGGTACACATGATACATAGGAAATGAACAGCCAAATCGCCTTTTTAATAGATTATTATACGCATCTCTATGAAATGCGCTGTTTAGCAAGCAGCGAAATCCTTTTAGTTGAATACAAAAGCTTGAGAAATGCCCCTCCAGGCATCTCATCTCATCGTATTATATCCCCTTTATATGTTGTTTTTAACTTCCTTCCTATAGGATATGATAATGATGGCATCAAAGCCAGTCGCAAATCGGGAGGCGGGGGGACTAGTCTAGTTTTAGAAAATCAAGAATCCAGTTGTGTCGACGAAGAAATCAACCAAGTGGTGGTGGAAGAGTATGAGTATCCCTCCTCTGGCTCCGAGTACCACAAGCGAAGCTACCAGGAATCCATTGTGAAACAAACAAGTGGAGGAAAAATACACGTCACTGTCACTCATCCATCGGGCTCCTCGGAAATAATGGGAGTTGGAGAACGCTCCTCCTGTCCCACTTCTTATGACACTAAGCGAGCATCCCCCATAATGAGCAACATTCCAGGAATCCATCACCACAACGCACTGAATTCAACTCCGGATATTAGTAGTATTGACCCTGCCATTGTGAAAACTTGCACCACGGCAACATCAAACCCAAATCTTTCCCACAGTGGCAAGGATTCTGGGCAAGGTAGCAACAACGCCAAAGACGCGAGACAACCCACCAATCAGGTCACCCAGGTCCACCCTGATTACGACGACTTGAAATTATTTAGCCACGACGATCAGAATCATAAGGAACCGGCTAACGATGGTGACATTATTAATCATGTCATAGATACCAGGCGGTTGACTGTCGACTCTGGCATTTGTCTTTGCGGACACGAGGCTGAGCTTGCTGAAAAACTGATTAGTAATAATACGAGTAATAAAGCCCCTCGTCCCATGGAACACTCCCAATAATAGAAAGTTCCATTCTACAGAAAATGAAAGTGAGACAAAAAAGGGCATTTTGGAGGGGGGAAGTAACATTCTAACACAAAAAGCCAGGCCTCAATGTCTTGCTTAAAGCGCACTAAAAGCCGGAACTTCAAGTAGCAAAGAGAGAAAATGTAAAAACCAACAACAAAACAAAAACGGTTTTGTTTTCTCTGATGCAGTAAGTCAACCATGAAACTTTTATGATACAATGCAATGTGACCATTCTCCTAAAAATGAAATGCACATTTGCCAAATGAAATACTAAGACGGGGTGAAGAAGGATATATGTGCTAAATAAAAAATTTACAACTCGGGGGTCTCTCTCTGCCGACAAGTAATTTTGACAGGAAGAGGGCCCTCATGGGGTATATACTTACGATGATGAGGCGTAGTAACATTCACCCCACGAGTAAAACAATAAAGTGATGATTGTCTTCGTCTCTAGATTTTGTTACATGCAAAATAAAATATGCAAAAGTATTTCAGACCAAATTGACTTGCTTACGCAAATCACTGAAATATCAAGGTTTCTCTGTAAGTATCTCTTCTTCGTGATCAATATTTATTATTCATGATGATTGTGGAACTTGGGACGAGGAAATTTTCCCTAACCGCAAATATCATACATACATGTACGTGTGTAAAACATAATGTCATACATAAATAATAATACATAATAATAAAAAGATGCAAACAACGGTCTCTGCATTTCGACGGAATTCATGGTATGCAATGCAAATCTTTCGGATTTCATCACTTTCCAAGGTTGCATGATGGGTCCAGAATGTTAAATTTTCAGCCGCTGCTGTCTAGTGTTACTACCATATTCCACTTCACTGGATCAAATTTCAAATGTAGAGATCAATTATTATGCATTTAAAAAACAACGTAGAGATCCTTCTCAAAGTGCATATAAGTAAACACAAAAATTATTATGATTTCCTTGTTAGGTATTGATTGTGTCTGTCTGATTGCAAGGTCAAGAGGAAATCATAATATTATGGATTTCTCTCCTCACGTTATAATGTCATTCCTTGTGTATTTCTCAAGTTTCACTACCGAAAACTCTCGTGACACATATATTATTATATATCTTCAGTTTTAAGTCCAAGATCCAAGGCTTTTTTTAGTAGTACCGAAAAGCTGACGGGTTTCTATAGGTGGTTATATCATCGTCACCTTCTCATAATATTTATATTGTTGTCAGTTGACACTAAATATTTTCTCTTGAATGTGTATATTTTATGCAAATCTTTAATGTAGGATAGGATGTAACTCTCTGTATAGGTATGCTTGTACGAAAAGTTGTTATTGTATTAAGGTACAGTTTTGAGCCGCGCGTTTGAATCCCTCTCGATAATATAATAATATATATATATAAAAAGTGTTTTAAAAAAAATCGGAAAACAAACTTGTTTCAGGAAAGACTGTCGATCGATGTATTTTTCTATTTTTTTACTTTTTAATTCTATACAAGAGGTACGAACAGTTTCTTTTCTCTCAAGGTTTTTGATGGTTGCAAAAAAAGGTTTGCAATATAAAGCATAATATAGATGCTTTGTGACTGGAATCCTAAAGCGTAAAGTTATAGGAATATATAAAATTGTGATTTTATGATGCATGAGGAAATGGCAAGGATATATAAAGGATCTGCTATAATATATAATTATTGTGGGTCGAATAGCAGGAATTAAAAAAATTATCCAAAAATATCTTATTATGCTTAGTTTTTTTCTGCATTTAAATCTTGGACACGAATACTTAAGAAAAAAACGTACACTTTTCCTAAAGAAACTAAAGAAATGTTTTTAGTTAATGCAAAAAAGCGAATCTGTGAATGTAAACTACGAACATGACGTGCGTATATAACGTAGCCAAATATTTTATAAACGCTATAGCTATTAATAATGTATTACTAACAAAGATGCTTGAACAAAATCATTTAAATATATAGTATGTTATAATATATTATGGCTATTCTATAAAAATGTATGAAGCATTTTACAATATTCCGGTCGTCGTACATATATCAAAAAAGCTCTTATCGCAAAGTGCAAGAAGAGGAGATTGATCGATCAACTTTTTTTTCGCTGTCTATGGGTTCCTTCAACTTGTTATAGAGTCATAAGAGATAATAAAATTATATTTAAAAAAACAGAATATTATATTGAATATTATAAATTCCTAATGAAAATTGCTAACAATTTTTTGTGTGCACCGAAATACCTATTAAAATATTGTGTACTACTGTGTACGCAAATGTATATGTACCCGTTTCCAAATACCTGTTCTCCTCTTCTCTAGAGGTATATATTACAATATTTGTACCGTGTATTTTTGTGTCACTTAACTTAAATAAAGGATTTTAGGAAATTATTCACAGCTGTATGTATAAATAAATATTATATTATGTGTGGTCGAGCATTCATTTACGTAGTTTCCTGCTGATTATTTTTAACTTTCCATTTATTTCATGTTTCATTCATTTATTCCCGTTCAGATGGATGACGTGACGGCATGAAAGGAGGAATCAGTGCGTCAATCCCTGTTCAACGATAAAAAAACCTAAGCTGTTGCAATATGATGGGAGCTTGCTGGATATATGATGATTTGATTTGCGCTAATGGATAAGTTGCAAAAATGCAAAGCAACTCTAAATTCATATCATCAATAAACTAGAGCATTTTATACAATCAAGCCTAATTCTGCCTGAAGTGAATTGTGAATACTATCTCTCTCTCGTTTTTGACACGCTGATGATATGGCTATGAATATGGCTGTATGACGCTGTCTTGACTTGATGAGACGATGCCTTTTATTACCGACCGACGACAAGAAAACAGAAATTTACCACCAGCATAGTCCCGTCCGGTCGTGGCACTTATTTTGACATAGATATATCAAATTACATTTTGATTTACATTTTTTTGTGCATATTATTATATTTAGGTATGTTGAAAAATGTAGAGTTCATACGAATGTCACTTTTTATCAGTCGTGTGTTTGACTGATGGAGTGGAGTGGAGCTGTTTACAAGTATGTTGTGCTTTTGAATTGAATATTATGAGCCAATGTCGCCTAAACATTAGACAGATTTCAACAAAAAAAACCAACAAGTCAACGCAACGCCTAACTTGAAATCAGTTGTGGTGAAACATTCAGAGCGGTAGCGTTGCTAGGTGCAGCAAAAAAAAGAATATTCCATTAAATGTCCATAATATTTCTGTGCTGGATGCTGGATAAACCGGAAAAAACAGAGTATACCCCGCAGATACTTAGATGCAACGTAATATATGCAGTCTAGCTCTCTTGTCACGTATTGCTGTCATCATTTCAGCATTGTCAGTGCCATTTTAACGGATACCGTACCGTTTTTTACCATATTACGCCATAAATACACATACTCATTCATGCTGTGCATTACATGATGGAACTCAGATTTTACTTTCAAACCGGAAAATGCACTTTTTAGTTTCTCCATGGGATGATGATATTTTCTTTAAAAAAAAGTTTATTCTGTAATGTACATATACCTACATACATGTACTCCACGTCAATCATCCTATTCTTGAGGAAGTTACATAAAAAAGCGTGCTTCGCTTAGCCCGTCACAAATCTAAGCTAAATGCCAAACAAATCAGCAAAGTGCAATCTACAATCTCATCATGACATGAACCCCCAAAAAAATGCTACACAGTTAGTTTCATCACCACCTCATCGTCAGCTCTCTCGAGACACAGACAAAAAGTCTACTTTATGGCTGGCATGCCTATATAAAAATAAAAATAATAACAAGTTTAAGTTCTTTTAAAACTTGTACAAATCCCTTCCACTCCCGTTGCTTTACAGAGAGGCAACAACAAATAGGCCACCCATTTTATTCATTTATTCATGCCCACCACCACCATCCATCCACAATGAACTCGGAAGTTAAAGGGCAAGCATTAAGTTACTTATTTCCCTGGCCTCAAAAAACGGTGTCGAATGTACAAATGTATGTACTGCTGCTGCTGCTGATGATGATGATGATGATGAGATGATTACATGTCGAGCTTCTCTACTCACTCTCGCTCACTATCTTTTTTTTTGCATGCCTAATCAACAAAGACAACATCTTGTTTTCTACTCCTTTTACAAGACATATCATTTATCTTTCTTCGCGTGGCACACGTGTTGCATTATTCGCTCTTCTCTGTATTCTCTGCACTTGACACTCAACTTTTTTATCGACATTGATACACATGTTTTTGCATATATTGCATGTATAGCTTACAAGATCGAGTTCTCTGCTGAAAGGACAAGGCTAGCTGAAAAAAAAACAAGATCGGCATGCTGAGAGAAAGGAAAAGTGGATATATACTAAAAATGCGAGAGAAAATGGGATATATTCAAAGGAAAAGCTGTGAAACAACAATCTCTATATTTTTTCTGTAATACATCCGTCCGTACATGCATGCTCCCATATAGCATGAATGAGTTTATATAGTCTTTCCTCCTCCTTTTCCTACTTTTTTATCTGGATTTCTACGCCAGCAAGAAGAGTCAACAAAAAAAAACGGGATTACATTGGAAAGGAGGTGCTGGGGGAGTTGTATAAACACTGAAAAACAGCAGCAGCATCAACGACAAAGACAACTCCAAAGCCTATATCCTCCACCGACCGACCACGCCAACAACATAACATCTGCAATACCGTCGACCGTCGTGACAGTTACAGCTGCTGGAAATATTAGATGGGGATATATATTCGCGGATCGCGAGCGTAAGCAGAAATGGGATTACGAGAGTATTTGCTTGCTCGGTACGAAACAAAAAAATCTGAAATGCAAATTTAAAATTATAGGAATCACCCATGCACATGGAATGCACTACAAAAAAAAACTGGCAACCTATTTTGGTTTTACGGCGCATTCGGAGTGATGTATAACACGCCTTTGAATGTTATTGCTATTTGTTGTGTTCTCAACTAATGAGATAAATTATGTTTACAGCGGAGAGCAAGTGGGAAAACATGGTGTGTCTGTGTAGCTCTAATTCACTCACTCTCTGGCTGAACGTTGAACGTTGTTGTTGTTGTTAACCAAGCTGAAACATTTGAAAATATATATATATATATATACCTATACTGCATGCATCTCCTCCTTATTCACTCACGAACCGACGACGACGACGACCTCATCACGAACGCGGAAGGGAAACTCGGAGCTTCTGAAACTCACCAATTCTCCCCAGTTTCACGACGACGTCACAAGGGTGTCGAAGAAATGGACTCATTTACATACCAAAATTAGATTTGAGAACATGGACAATAAAGCCACCTTTGCTGTCAAGGCTTTGCTTACACACTTGTGAGAGAAGTCAAGAAGATGTTGACTCTCTGTTATGGATCGAAAATCACTGGGCGGAAAAAAAATAGTCAAGTGGTAATCGTGAAAGTACGGACGGACGGATTGCCTTGCTTGCCAAGCTAAAAAAGAATTTGGGTTAATTCATACAAAATGGAATGACACATTGTGTTGTGGCACTGCACTGCATGGATTATCGGAGTCGGAGTGCATGAATGATTTGATGCGCCAGTAAATGCTCAAGTTTCGTTGAGCAAGCTGTTCTCAGGGGTGTAGGTGGTGCCTATAAAAAACTGCCTACTTGCATTGCATGGCTGTTGATTTCCTTTCGTTGTGCATGTAGTATTTCCGCGAAGAAAACAGCTTCAAGAATCGCACATGAAAGAATGTCTTTGTCGCCAAGCGAAGCGCACCACACACAATGTGCTCATTGTATTTTATTTCTATGCTAGCTTGTGCCCCTGTTACGAAAATGCTCTAATCGCACGTTTCTGGCGTGCGTCTATTGACTGATACTTATATATTTTGTTTTGTAGTAGTAAAAATGTATATCTGAAAGACGCTGACCACTCGTGACCTTCGCGAAACTAGTCCTCCCTTCTCTCCCTCATGGCATTCATCTACTCATTGGAAATTTGTTGTTATACCAGAACTCTTTCTTTAAAAAAAGCAGCTCTACGGTGAACCGTGAAATCAAGATTGTCGGCATTTTATTGTGCTTCTTAACCTTTTAAAATACATATATTTCCATGTACTCCATTCGATTGTCAATGTCCGCATGGTAGAAATTTCGCACAATTCGCAAGTTGCGATTGATTCGCAAGTTGGTCACAGTGCTTTTTGTTAGAGCTTCAAAGTGGATCGAACGCGACCAGGCCCTTCTTTTGACACGACTGGCTGGACTCACTGGATGGAACATTTGGGCATTTTTGCATTCATCCGCGACCTCACGTCCAGCCATGACTACAAGAAACAAAGAAAAAGAGAAAGCCACGGAGTGTCCGCCCGTCCGTTCCCCGCCCCCTCCCCCACTCTCCCTCTTTTCACAATCAATTTTCTTTGAATTTCTCCAAACTTGCTTTTAATAATACAAAAGACACGTAAGCACCTTTCCCTGGAACCAACTTGTCGGGTACGAAAAAAGATGAGTGTTGAGTCAACCGTTTCACTTCTAAATGCTTCCACTTGTTCCCACGCGCCATATAAATATAAATATTGATAGCCTCCGTTTTATTCGTCTGGTATTCTTTGAAGTCATTGCAATTAGCGGAGGCTCCAAGACAAAACGGGAGAGTAGTCGTCTTTAAAAAAACAATGGCAACTCCTGAATGACACCGATCCACCTCTCCCCACTCACTGCCTTCATATCCCAAAACAGATTTTCATCCTTTTAAGTATATATCCGAAATTTCCGTCAGATTTAATCTCTACGTGTTGTCGAAGGATAAACCAACCACCACTCTGGCTCTATATTTGGTTAAAGTGGTAAACTCCACACAGCTCACCCACTCGACCGACCCATCTCCTCCTGCACTGCATGCAGCTGCCAAGTCTGCAGTTTCAGGTTAAACCAACCATTTCGCTCGCCATTACATTTGCACATCTGCTGATCAATTTTCATGTTAACTGCTCGTAACAATTCATTGTTTTACTGTAACGAGCTTTTCCAAATAGACTATATTATTTGATATTTACATCAGCAACTCCATGTGTACTTCCACGACGACGGCGGATCGCGTGGATTCCACAGACAGAGAGCTCGATAGCAATTTGATACTCCTGGTCGCGCTCTCTCCGCGTCGGAACATAACATTGTCATGTATTTTTAACTACTATCTCCCTCTCTCTTTCTTTTCAAATGAGTTTGATCGTTGGGGAGTGTTCCCTTTCTAAACCCTTTGACGACTATGAGACACTGCTGCTTATGAAATGATATCCCACACTCCTTTTTAAAATCCTACGCAGCGTTTTGCTAAAAACAAAAAAATATAAGGATAGAGCGTATTCTTGCTTGGAAAATAGACTGAGTCTTCTTGTTCGTCTTCTAAAACGCGGATGGATTGACTAAACTCTATATATAATATTATGCTTGCTGTGGCTACTGCTTCTAGAGAGAAAAAAGAAGAAGTCTTTGCTAAAACGGTTGGCTGCTTGTTCTGTATGGATGTACAAAGTTGGTGGTGGTGGTGGTGGTGGTGATGGTGAATAAAGTGTGCATGTCTCCTGTTTGAGGAGACCAGCCGTGGAATGGGAATGTGGTGCAATGAGTGGTGCGGTGCACAGTTGCGATTTTGGCTTTGCCTCTGTCACATACCTCCACCACGACTACGCTATAGTCCACCACTCCACACATAGATCAGGCTTCAGACTTGGCTAGCTATCCAAGAAAACCCCTTTGTCCAGAGCAGCTACATAGCTCCTGGTTGATGCAAGCCTTTCGGAAATAAAAAGAAAGTCTAGTTTGCAAAAAAGAAAAAGTTCCAAACTGCAGTGGCAATTTAGAGCTAGAGTCAGAAATCATTTTGAAATATGGAAACATTGGAAAGTGCAAGTGGGAGCTGTTGCTAACAGTGGGTGGCCATGAAGTTACGGTCGGGCATTGGAACAATTGTGAAAGACTGGGATTGAGAAACAAGCTGCGAGTTCGAACTGTAGGGAAAAAAGTGTGCATGGCATCATGGTGGGGCAAGTGAGACTTTGCCACTAACCTAGTCTCTGTGCTCGGCAGTGATCGAAAATCAGTTTTTGAAGATAATATAATGTTTCTGGCTTGCTGGCTTGTTCAGCTCAGACTTTCCGTTGTCATCTAGTCATTGAAAAGAGACATTGAAATGGAGGCATTGGAGCAGTTTTTGAATGGGACCAGTGATCTGGTTCAATTTACTTCGGAGATTACACCAGAACTGGATCAAGTGGTTAGCAAACTGGCGGAAAATGGGAGCGTGAAACTCGAGTGTGAAAACTACACGGATCCGGTGGACATTCAGAGGTGCTTCGACGAGTACTTGTTTGGCTACCTTGGCCCACGGAGTTTACCATGGGAAACCCTAATCCCAATCACTATCATCTACGCGTTGATATTTGTCACAGGGGTATTCGGGAATTTGACTACTTGCATGGTGATCCTGACCAACCAGTACATGCAAACGGCGACCAACTATTACCTATTCAATTTGGCAATGGCCGATATGACGACACTGATTGTGGGTAAGTTACTATACTACACTCTCTTGCTTTCCAAATCCCGTTTTGTATGTTCACATCGAAAAGGGTCCGACCGTCCGACACTCATAAGTATAATGGGAATGCAATTTCCCACCTCATTCAACTTCTAATTTTGGTCAAAATCACTTTCAATTTTCACCTTGAATGGGATCCACCTTTAAAAGGGTGGCGAGCGCGTCAGTAAAAAATAAAGTATCCTAGAGAGGAGGAGATGATAGCAGGCGGTGTCTTGGCTAAACGCTATAAGGGTGCCGACGGGGAAGCTCTAAAAAAATAAAAAATATTTAAAAAAAAAAAGTGTTTGCAAACAAGGTGAACACACTAGGCGTAAAGGAAATGTAATTTTTTTTTCTGGGCAAAAAGTCAACTTTGCCACAAAAGTGAAAGGTTGATGTAAAAGCATTACATATAATGAGCCTCTCACTTTCTTCCATCCAGAGTCTTCCTTTTCATTCACTTTTCAGCCATAAACTCGCGTTGTTACACACACATTCAACATTGGTTTTCGTCATATATATATATTCCCTTTTTTCATGATTTTTTTTCCCCTTTTCGCCTTCTTTTACATTAGCTGTGGCGAAAAAGCTAGGGATTTTATGGGTTGTTTCCGGAATGAGATTTTATCTAAAATGCCACGCGATGCATGTTCTTCTAGTAGCCTGGCCCCTTCCTTCTCTGCGTGCTTTTACGACAGCAAAAATACCAGAAAAAGAAACGGAGAATGCTGTTCTCTAATCTGATTCGAGAAACCATCAGAAGCCATTGCCAACATCACATACACACAAAACATCATACTTAAACGTAAAATGGGCTACCATGACGGGTTTCTGTGCATGTGCACTCTCCGACTCCGCGCTATACAACTCTGTGAGTTTATATGTGCAAAAGGGAACAGAACAGCCGCAAATTTAAAAACTAAACTAAACAAGACAATAATATCCTCTCTCCATGAGCCAGGCACAGGCAGGAGACGACGTGTTGGGAAAAATTACACAAAGTCGGAAATCGTGACTAGAATTAGAATTTATAGAAGAAGGTGAGGAGTCGTCGAGGAGTTTAAAAAATGTAAAAATGTAAAAAATATGTAACTTGCATGCAACGCTGCGTTTCGCTGGGGGGAAAGCGAGAATAATCTCGGGGATGGGAATTGGACTAAAACTAAAAGATATTTGGCGAGGAGAAAAAGGGGCTTCTTCTTCTTCTGCGATATTTTTCGCAGCCTACATTCCGCTTCAAGGAATCCGGAAAACATTTTTTTCCATTTGTATGGAACACGTTTTTCGAAATGCCGATGTTGTGACTCTTGCCTGCCCTAATGTAAGGTGAGTGGTGGAGACAAAAAACAGCTAAAATATAATGTCATCTTGATTGACAATATTATTATGGAAAAATGCATTATATCGCTCGCTATCATCGGTTTACCATCTGTCAACTTGGAAAAATATTCGTGCGTTGAATGAAACCCTGCATTATCCTTTGTTTACTCGGGCACAAGTGGCAAATTACTTTGGAAATGGGAAGCGAGAGGGGTGGTGGTGGAGTGATGTTAATGTGGGTATATCAGTCAACGGAAGCGATTTTCTTTGGTAAACATGCAACGCCAAACGCCAACTTTCACACTTTTGTGGTGCTATGCTGTCGCTAGATCACATATGTTCCATTCTCACCATGACACGAGGATCTTACTTATTGTACTCGAAATGGAAAAATCGTCTTGCACACATTGTGCATGCATGCTTATATGTATATAGCCGTCAATCACAAAAGTGCAAAAGTGCTCTAATTTCATGCACAAAGATAAAAATAACAAAAAAAAACTTTCTCAGTTTTGAAGAATTGGCATTAGGTAACAAAAAAACGTTGTGGTTGTGAGTGAATGCTCTGCACTACACTGCTGCAAAGTAAGTAAATTGTTTTCCAAAGCTTATGTTCTCTTCCCCCTTCCCTCCCCCCCTCTCCCAAAATAGTGCAGCCTAATCAATATTTCATGCCACACTAACTGAGTAGTTACCTACATGCTATTCTGAGAAATAGCATAAAGCTTAGTGTGCAAATATTGAAGTTTTTGTTGTAGTAGTGCGCAAGCCATTCTGGTTTTCGGTAGTAGGGAGCCGTCGTAGACCAATTAAATCCTCTTAAGAATAGACAACTTCCCAAAAGTGTAATCGGCTGAAAAAAAATGTAAATTGTAATCCCTGGTGGTGGTATAATCACCACGAAAAATATATTCTTTCTTGTTGCCTAATCCTGATCCTCTCCACTTTGTCTGGGAGGGGTATATCACTCAAACAAGACATAAATCTGCCAAAAAAAAGGCTTCTTTGATGCAACCGAGTCGCATCGCATCGCATCGCATGCTAATAATAACAAAGCGAGGAGTCAGGACCACATCACCACAAACCGCGAGCTCCTTCTTACGTTTTGATGATTAAGGTTTCATTTCACTACTACTATACATATATTATGACAGTTTTGTGAATCCGAGACTCTCTGCATCTGCACTAGAAAGGGGGAGTATATTTGTTGAGTAGGAGGAATAATAATATAGAACCAGAACCACACAGCTCGTGTGTGTGTGTGTGTGTGTGTGTGTCTGTGTGTGCGTTTACCCAACTGAACATTATTCCATGCAAGTAGTAATGTAATGCCAGGGAGCAGCAGCATGTCGTGTTCATTTATAGATGGATGATTGAATGGACGCTGCTGAATTCCAGATCAGAAGAGATTTGTAAAACTTTCAAGGTCTCCTTCCTGATACCACCAGTGTCACTTTTCCTTTGGCTACCTTCACTGCAGCAGTGGATCATAGTAGTAAATATAGAACATACATATATTATAACAGAATTTTTTTATTGATGTCGTTTTATATGGCATATGATGATCACACACTCCCGAGTCATGCAGTCTTTTACCTTATTCACGTTGTCTATATAGTCTTGCTTGAGCTTGTGCTAATCTAAACGACACAACGTGAACGGGAAGGCTTGCTTTTGCTTTATGAGAGGTTTTACTTCCTATAAATCTTCTTACAAAAGTTTTTTCTTTTTCATTTGAGCCCTCTTCATCCATCCGCATAATGGGGATTCACTGGAATGCAAGAAGATCTGGTTCCTTTTTTTATAAACTGAATAATAAAATTGTAACAGAAGCAACCTTGATCTTAGTGTCTAGTGTTTAGTTAGATAGTTATGCATCAGCAGATGGTTGGGTAATATATACGCGGACAGAGTGTACTACACATTCTGCTTTTCCACTTATGGGATTCATATTAGCCATATATAGCAACTGTTATTTAGCACGGTGATTAAGGTATTGGAAAGTTTTTAGGGGGATCCAACCTTAATTAATTAGTCACATCTTTCAGGAATCCCTGCTCCTCCTTTTCTCCATTGCTCTTTATTGTTCCATCTTGCTAGTGACACAAACTCCTTTTTGGTTCTACAATGGCGTGGAGAATGGGAGTCGAAAATGCAAATTTGCCATCGTGGACTCTGGGAATCGATACTGTTATGCAAAAGTGAGAACAAAGCCATTTCCCAGGTTTTTTTTTCTCCCACAAAAGTAATAATAATGTGTTATTTTAAGAAAAGTTATGGGTCCTAAACTATCTAAAAAAGTGTTCTATCCATTTGGTGACAAAGGGAAATTGCTGTAGTAAGTAGTTGCATACGCTGCAATCCCTTGGACGCATACACTTTTCACAGATAAAGTCCCACAATTTCACTTGGGGGTGGTGCGGGTAGTAGTGATCAAAGAAACTGCACTTTCCCTTTGTTTTTCACAATTTGGACTGCATAAATTACCCTGATTTCCAAAGGCAAGAAAGCCAGCCAGGAGAGAAAGGGAAAGGATAGTTTGGGGTAAAAGAAGGCTTCAGCAGATAATAGCGTAGTAAGAAGAACCGAGCGAGCCTCCTCGATCATCGAACAGTATTTCCCTTATCCCTTCAACTCCACATAAAATGATTTGAATGAATAGGATATAGTCATCCGCAGAAAAGTTTGGATAACCTTGAGCATTTAGAAGAAGGTTGCTGGTTATTTTATTTTTTATACTAGTGCCTCTCAAACATGGAAAAAGTTACAACTGCTCAATTCTTCAGTCATGACAAAAAAAAATGCATGAGAACAGAGACAATAATATTAGCGTGTGCTCGGTTTACACATCATCCCTCGAGTCCCTGTGACCATGGCCATCCTCATCTCTCCATTTTTTGTCTTTCGCCAGAGAATTGGTGATGAGGTGTGTAAAGCTAAAGGGGACACTGCCGTGCCTCAAGTGAAAGTGGCGTTCCATGTAGCCTGCCAAAAAAACGAGGAAATCTATTCAAAATACTTTTCGCGTTCTCCACTCATATGTTTATTATACTACTACTACTACACGGGATAATATTATGTCAGGAATTGGTAACTACGTTTTTTCTCCACTTTACATATCCTGAGCAGCACATCTCGTCCTCTCTCTCTCTCTCTCTCTCTCTCTATCTCTCGTAACAAGGAAGTGAAATGGAGTGAGTGGAGATATAGTACATATATATAGAGAGAAAAAGGGCAATAATAAGTGAGTGACAGACAAGACACATGCTTTTTTCGGGTAGGACATGAAACACGCTACGAACAAATACTCATCTCTGCCTGCCTGGCTGGATGAGACAAAAAAAAGTCTTGCTGGCTTGTGAGTTCTACTTTTGTATTTTTTTCCCCTTTTGGAGCAAGAAAGAAGAAAGCTTCTTCCTCCTCCCTTTCACTCAACTTGATCCGGGATCTGGCTGTGCTCCTTGATTTACTTCAACTCTCTCTCTCTCTCTACATTACAACCTGTGTGACGATTGTCAACGTGTCATGTCATATCGTCACAATCTTCATGGTGTGGCGGTGGCGGTGCTATTCTGATGCCATTTAAAGTGCGAGAGATGAGTCCACAAAAATGGGATTTTTTTTATACTTGAAATTTTATAGTCGGCTATTTACATGAGCTACTTACTTTAAATATATATGTCGGGGAGAATGGGGTGAGGAGTGGAGAAGCCATCATAATATATTGAATAAGTAGAAAAGCTATCGGGAGGAGGGTAGGGTACGCACTCATATGGAGCGAGAGAGAACACGACTTTCCCCTTTCCCTCCTATTTATATATACACTAAAATGGAGGAGGTGGTGCGGATGGCACGGCGGCGGTTAGGTGGATGATAACGAGTCGAACACTTGAGTATGTGTATATATGAACTCGACACCTATCATTCCTTTTCGTCACTTTGGTGGTGGTGGCGTGAGGTGGAAAATGGGTATCATGTCTGATATGTTCACACCAAAAAAGGAAACTTTGAAGAGGTTTTTTTTTCTTTTTCTTCGTCGTCGTCTTCTTCTTCTTCTCAGACGTCAACACAAAAAAGGAAATACCTACAATGCGAGAATGGAGAGTCGGATAAGGAACAAGTTTTCAGCTGAATTGGCACTGTAACAGCAGCTTCCCTGTTTGTTTGCAACACATTTTTTCTTACGGGGGGGGAGCAGGAATAAAAAAGGAGATGCGCTTATTCATATTAGCTGACGACGGAATGTATATATCATCGAGAGAGGGATTGTTGGGTTGTTGAAAAAAATATATATATCCTTTTTCTGGCTACGTTTGACAATTTCAATCCAACTTCCACCTTTATAGACACAAGTGGCTTTGGGGATATGAAAAAAAGAGTGGAGATATTGGAATGGAATGTTTGTTTTTTGTGTATGGATAGATCAAAAGTTGGACCTCATCTGAAAAAG